>JBBPFD010000216.1:7500-74088 GCA_038363315.1 Mugilogobius chulae | reverse complement strand
ACTAAAAGCAGGACTAAAGCAGGACTAAACAGGACTAAAACAGGGACTAAAGCGGCTAAAACAGGACAAAAGCAGGACTAAAACAGGACTAAAGCAGGACTAAAACAGGACTAAAGCAGGACTAAAACAGACTAAAAGCAGACTAAACAGGACTAAAGCAGGACTAAAACAGGACTAAAGCAGGACTAAAACAGGACTAAGCAGGACTAAAACAGGACTAAAGCAGACGACTAAAGCAGGACTAAAACAGGACTAAAACAGGACTAAGCAGGACTAACAGACTAAACAGGACTAAAGCAGGACTAAAAGCAGGACAAAGCAGGACTAAAGCAGGGACTAAACAGGACTAAAACAGGACTAAACCAGGACTAAAGCAGGACTCAAAACAGGACTAAAGCAGGGACTAAAGCAGGACTAAAGCAGGACTAAAGCAGGACTAAACAGACTAAAGCAGGACAAAACAGGACTAAAGCAGAACTAAACAGGACTAAAACAGGACTAAAAGCAGGACTAAAACAAGGACTAAACAGACTAAACCAGCAGGACTAAACAGGACTAAAGCAGGACTAAACAGGACTAAAGCAGGACTAAAACAGGACTAAAACAGGACTAAACCAGGACTAAAACAGGACTAAACCAGGACTAAAACAGGACTAAACAGGACTAAAACAGGACTAAAGCAGGACTAAAGCAGGACTAAACAGGACTAAAACAGGACTAAAGCAGGACTAAAACAGGACTAAAGCAGGACTAAAACAGGACTAAAGCAGGACTACTAAACAGGACTAAAACAGGACTAAAACAGGACTAAAAACTAAAACAGGACTAAAGCAGGACTAAAGCAGGACTAAAACAGGACTAAACAGGACTAAACAGGACTAAAACAGGACTAAAACAGGACTAAAACAGGACTAAAGCAGGACTAAAACAGGACTAAAGCAGGACTAAAACAGGACTAAAACAGGACTAAAACAGGACTAAAACAGGACTAAAGCAGGACTAAAGCAGGACTAAAACAGGACTAAAGCAGGACTAAACAGGACTAAAGCAGGACTAAAGCAGGACTAAACCAGGACTAAAACAGGACTAAAACAGGACTAAAGCAGGACTAAAGCAGGACTAAAGCAGGACTAAAGCAGGACTAAACCAGGACTAAACAGGACTAAAACAGGACTAAAACAGGACTAAAGCAGGACTAAAACAGGACTAAAGCAGGACTAAAACAGGACTAAAGCAGGACTAAAACAGGACTAAAAGGACTAAACAGGACTAAAACAGGACTAAAACAGGACTAAAACAGGACTAAACCAGGACTAAAACAGGACTAAAACAGGACTAAAACAGGACTAAAACAGGACTAAAACAGGACTAAACACAGCAGGACTAAAACAGGACTAAACTAGGACTAAAGCAGGACTAAAACAGACTAAAACAGGACTAAACCAGGACTAAACCAGGACTAAACAGGACTAAAGCAGGACTAAAACAGGACTAAAGCAGGACTAAAACAGGACTAAAGCAGGACTAAACCAGGACTAAAACAGGACTAAAACAGGACTAAAACAGGACTAAAGCAGGACTAAAGCAGGACTAAAGCAGGACTAAACCAGGACTAAAACAGGACTAAACCAGGACTAAAACAGGACTAAAGCAGGACTAAAGCAGGACTAAAGCAGGACTAAACCAGGACTAAACCAGGACTAAAACCAGGACTAAAACAGGACTAAAGCAGGACTAAAACAGGACTAAAGCAGGACTAAAACAGGACTAAAACAGGACTAAACCAGGACTAAAACAGGACTAAACCAGGACTAAAACAGGATAAACAGGACTAAAAAGGACTAAAGCAGGACTAAAGCAGGACTAAACCAGGACTAAAACAGGACTAAAGCAGGACTAAAACAGGACTAAAGCAGGACTAAAACAGGACTAAAGCAGGACTAAAACAGGACTAAAGCAGGACTAAAACAGGACTAAAACAGGACTAAACCAGGACTAAAACAGGACTAAAACAGACTAAACAGGACTAAAACAGGACTAAAGCAGGACTAAAGCAGGACTAAAGCAGGACTAAAACAGGACTAAAGCAGGACTAAAGCAGGACTAAAGCCAGGACTAAAACAGGACTAAAACAGGACTAAAACAGGACTAAAACAGACTAAACAGGACTAAACAGACTAAAACAGGACTAAACAGGACTAAAACCAGGACTAAACCAGGACTAACCAGGACTAAACCAGGACTAAACAGGACTAAAACAGGACTAAAACAGGACTAAAGCAGGACTAAAACAGGACTAAAGCAGGACTAAAGCAGGACTAAACCAGGACTAAAACAGGACTAAAAGCAGGACTAAAGCAGGACTAAAGCAGGACTAAAGCAGGACTAAAACAGGACTAAAAACAGGACTAAAGCAGGACTAAACCAGGACTAAAACAGGACTAAAGCAGGACTAAAACAGGACTAAACCAGGACTAAAACAGGACTAAAGCAGGACTAAAAACAGGACTAAAGCAGGAACTAAAGCAGGACTAAACAGGACTAAAGCAGGACTAAAACAGGACTAAAGCAGGACTAAAAACCAGGACTAAACCAGGACTAAAACAGGACTAAACAGGACTAAAACAGGACTAAAGCAGGACTAAAAACAGGACTAAAACAGGACTAAAAAAAACAGGACTAAAACAGGACTAAAACAGGACTAAAACAGGACTAAAACAGGACTAAAACAGGACTAAAACAGGACTAAAGCAGGACTAAAACAGGACTAAACAGGACTAAAGCAGGACTAAAAGCAGGACTAAAGCCAGGACTAAAACAGGACTAAAGCAGGACTAAAACAGGACTAAAGCAGGACTAAAAACAGGACTAAAGCAGGACTAAAACAGGACTAAAGCAGGACTAAAACAGGACTAAAACAGGACTAAAGCAGGACTAAACCAGGACTAAAGCAGGACTAAAACAGGACTAAACCAGGACTAAAACAGGACTAAAACAGGACTAAAACAGGACTAAAACAGGACTAAAGCAGGACTAAAGCAGGACTAAACCAGGACTAAAACAGGACTAAAACAGGACTAAAACCAGGACTAAAACAGGACTAAAACAGGACTAAAACAGGACTAAAACAGGACTAAAACAGGAAAAACTAAAACAGGACTAAAACAGGACTAAAACAGGACTAAAGCAGGACTAAAGCAGGACTAAAACAGGACTAAAACAGGACTAAAACAGGACTAAAGCAGGACTAAAACAGGACTAAAGCAGGACTAAAGCAGGACTAAAGCAGGACTAAAACAGGACTAAAGCAGGACTAAAGCAGGACTAAAGCAGGACTAAACAGGACTAAAACAGGACTAAACCAGGACTAAACCAGGACTAAAACAGGACTAAAACACCACTCTAACAGGACTTTAGTGGGTTTATTAGTTTCTTTTCTTCCAGCCTTGGACATGTTCAAACTCTTGGATGATTTTGTAGTTTTTGTGCAGAAGCAGTTTGTAGTTTTGTCTCTTGTTTTGTCCCATTGACTTCCATTAGAAACACTGAAAATCCTCCAGAAAACTTCAGTGTTTGGACCTTTTCAGAAGAGATCACATGTGTCATGTTTAGACTTTTAGATGAATTGTGTGTGTGTACTGTATTTCCATTGAAACAGTTTCCCCACGTGAACTATGGAGCCTCCAGGAAACAGGACAGGTTTGGATTTAGGAGGCTCTTATGAGTCTGGACAAAGAAGAAAACCAGAAAGCGTTTTTACTCACAACACAAGTGGATTCACAAACACAAAAGTCTGAAAAAGATATGTTTGACTTTCATTTTACAGTTGTTAAAAACAGCGGAGTAAAAGGCTCTGACAGGAGATTAGGAACACAAAGGGTTAAAGCAGGACTAAAGGGTTGTGGCTCCCTCTGGTGGTGGCACACACTTTTCTAAACATAAAAACTGTTTTATGAGACAAACTTTCTCCAGAACAAAGTAAATAAACCGGTCAGATTATTGAAGTGACGTCACAGAAGAGACACAGCGGCGCCTCCTGCTGTTTGCTCCGTGTAACTGCTCCACAGACTAAAAACAAAACCAAACATTATTACTTTGACACAAGAAAGTTTTTGTCTTTTAGATGTTTTTCTTACACTAAATAAATCAGAATCATCTGTCTCTTTTCTCTGATCTTTCTTCTGTTTTAACTTGAATCTGTTTAATCATTTTATTTTTGACACAAATAAAAGTGAATCAGAAACAGTCTGATTATATTTTTATTCAAATTTACATCGTTTAATCAGAAAAATCACACTTTTATATAAATACCACACTGTTAAAATCAGATGAAGAAAAAGGCAGCAGGGGGCGCTGTTTCCCCGAGGCAGCTTCAAGTGTTTGGACCGTCGCTATGGAAACGGACTCTTTATTATTTATACTTCCACGTCGACAAACACTTTAGTCGTAGTAAGATTAAAATATCTTTGTGTTTGTGTTTGTCCTTCAAAATAAAAGCCTGTTCTTTGATCCGACAGTCGAATCAGCTCCGGCCCTCGATCCAGTCCACCTCCGGTCCAGCTCTGGCTCAGACTCAGTCCGATCTCACTCCGGTCCGGTCTCGATCCAGTCCACCTCCGGTCCAGCTCTGGCTCAGACTCAGTCCGATCTCACTCTGGTCGGCCATCCGTCAGCCGGTCAACTCATCGATCTCACTGGTCCATCCTGTCTGATCAGCAACTCAGACTCAGTCCGGTGCTTCTGCTTCATCTCCTTTAGTCCTGACACTCTGGCGAAAGTTGATTTTTGTGAAAGAAAAAGACTCCACTGTCCGGTCAATAGTATTGTAACGTCCTGGAAAGGCTGAACTTCTCAAGTGACAGACAGACTTCATTGTGACTAAGATTAAACTAACAAAATACATTTTATAAAATATAAACATTACTAATAAAGCCACTCACGCAAACAGATGGTTTAAGTCCCATTTAACCCCTGTGTAGTCTCGTTACAGTCCTGGTCTAGTCCTGGTCCTGGTTTTGTCCTGGTCTAGTCCTGGTTCAGTCCTGGTTGAGTCCTGGTCTTGGTTGAGTCCTGGTCTAGGTCTAGGTCTAGGTCTAGTCCAGTTCTGTTGGGACTCCGGAGGGAAATTCTGGACCAGATCTTCTACCTCGATACTTCAGTCACCAGATCTCTGATGGCTCTGACACAGTCCAGGGGCGGCCGCTGTTTCCTGCTCCTGGTCCAGGGGCGCTGTTCCTGGTCCTGGTCCAGGGGGCCGGCTGTTCCTGCTCTGGTTCTTCTGCTTCTTTACTGTAAAACAGATTTTAGTCTATCAGATCCAAACTCTGAGGTTTAGGCCTAAATTAAAGCTCCAAATGGTTTAATTAAAGGATAAGTTTTGTCAACATCAACCTGACATACAGTTTATTGACTACGGCTAAGGCTTCTCTTGTACCAGCCAGACTTGTCCAAAACTCAAGCCTTTAGGTTTGGGTGATGCCATTTGTAAATGGATTTTTAGCTTTTTAACAGGCAGATCTCAAAAAGTGAAAATAGAAGGTAGCCTTTCTGAGGTAATGTACACAAGCACAGGCTCTCCTCAGGGATGCATTTTGAGTCCCATGTTATTCACTCTCTACACTTATGACTGATACTAATCGTATAATTAAATATGCTGACTATCATGGTCTGATCACAGAGCCCAGGTACAGAAAGTGGTTGACTGAAGTAGAGAAAACACCGGTAAAAGTAGTGAATTTTAGTCGTAGTAACAGTCATGTGCCTCTAGTTATTGGTGACTCATAGAAGAGTGTAAATGTCTTGGTCTGACTTTGTCCAAAGACCTGACTTGGAGCAAAAACACGACTAACATTGTAAAAAAAAGTCTCGACAGCGTCTCTTCTTTTTGTGAAAACTTGGAGAATTCACCCAGAACTCAAGGTTGTTTTCACACCTAATTGTTGGGTTTCAGATGACATCACAACATTCTACTGGTCAATGTTATTTCAATGAGATTGGGGTCAGGTAAAATGAACATTTTTTAAATTATGTTTATTTTTGTAATACAAAAGTTTAATGGGTCCAGTCACCCCAGAAATCATCACTTTTTAAATTTGTAAAATATTTTTTGAATTATTTCATGTCAAAGTCCAATGTTATTAATAGGAAAATCTGACTCTTGCCCCCAACCTGGCTTTTAACTGACAAGAATTCTAGAATGTGAAACCCAGCAATAGTCCAGTTGACTCGGTTCGATTGGGGACCAAAATTGAAGCATTGTTAACATTTTCAACTGGAGCAGTTCACTTTCACACTGCTCTTTTTGTCAAACGAACTAAGCCTTTTGAGAAGCTTGTCCATACCACGGAAGGAACGAGACAAAAAACCTGAACAAAACCCGCTCATTGGTCAATTCCGCCTCTTCTTTTTGCAGGTAAATGCAAACTAAATGTCGTGTCAAGACTTTACGTACCATAAGACCGATCCATCGAAAGTTCCCTTTTTTTCAAAATAAAACGTAAGTACAGGACTATAAAGGTGCACTTGATCCGCCCAAGTTGGCCTAATTTTGATTTCCATTTATGTATTTATTTATTTATTTCCTACTACACCACGCCTGACAACAGAGCAACAACTCTGCTGAGGCTTTGCTTATTAGCTCCAACAAAGTGTGTGTTTAGTCCGCTTCCTGCTTTTTAAGTGGCCTGCAGTCCACTTGGCGTTTACATTTGCATTCGAACCGCACCAGAGTTCACTTCAACCAACCGAGACCTATGTTTTTTGGCGGACCAGAGTTCACTTTCTTGTTCCGCATCAGAGTTCGATTGCTCATTCACACCTGCCCAAACGAACCAGACTTTCTGGGCAAAAGAACTAGAGTTTGATTAAAGCGGACTAACCAGTGTGAATGCAGCCTAAGGTTGTTTCAACCTAATAGTCCAGTCGACTCGGTTCGATTGGGACCAAAATTGAAACATTGTTAACATTTTCAACTGGAGCGGTTCACTTTCACACTGCTCTTTTTGTCAAACGAACTGAGCCTTTTGAGAAGCTTGTCCACTCCTTCACATGTGGTGGCGCTGTACCCAAGCCTGGAAGTTCCCTTTTTTTTTTTCAAATAAAACACAAGTACAGGGCTATAAGTGCTCTGTTTGATGTTTGACCAGGAGAGGTCACACTTGATCCATCCAAGTTGGCCTTATTTTGATTTCCATTTATTTATTTCCTACTAAACCAGCGCCTGACAACAGGGCAACACTTCTGCTGAGGCTTTGCTTATTAGCTCCAACAGAGTGTGTGTTTATGTTGGTTGTATTTACCTAATGCTCTGCGCTGTAGTCCACTTCCTGCTTTTGAAGTGGCCTGCAGTCCACTTGCGTTCACATCTGCATTCGAACCGAACCAGAGTTCACTTCAACCGAACCCAGACCTACGTTTTTAGTTGAACCAGAGTTCACTTTTGTGATCTGAATCAGAGTTCACTTGACCTGCCCAAACGAACCGGACTTTCTGGGCAAAAGAACTAGAGTTCGATTAAAGCGTACTAACCAGTGCGAGTGTGAATGCAGCCTTAGGATCTGAACTGGAGCAAAAACACGACTAACATTGTAAAAAGTCTCGACAGCGTCTTTTTTTTTTCGCGGAAACTTGGAGAATTCACCCAGAACTCTAAGATTCTGCTGAACTTTTATCGCTGCACCATTGAAAGTCTTGTAGCTCTGTTACTGAGGTTTGGAAACATCACAGACAAAGAAAAGAGAGTCATATACAAAGCACAGAGACCTGCCTGAGCTGGAAACTCTGTACAAAGGCAGACTCTTACATGGAGCTCTTCAGATCATAAATAAGAAGAGACATGTTTGAGCTGCTTCATCAGGTCGAAGGTGTCGCTCTGGTAAATACACGTCTGCAGCTCAGTTTTTTAGTTCTGATAATGTTCTTTTGCTCTGATCGTGACAGTAAAATGAGACGTTGTGACATCACTCCTGCTGTTCAAAGTGTGTTTGTGTCTGAAGTTTACTCACCTGACTTCCTGCCTCCTCCGCTCTGATTGGCTGTCGTCCTCGGAGCTCTGCAGTGATTGGCTGTTTTCCTCCAGGACGTCCGAGGTGGTGGAGCCTTCGTCGTCGCTGCCCTCTTCCTCCTCCTCCTCCACATCCTCTTCCACCTTCTTTTCCTCTTTCTCCTCTTCCTCCTCTTTTACTTTGTCTTCTTCCTTCTTCACTTCCTCCTTTATTTCCTCCTCCTTTTCCTCCTTCACTTCCTCTTTCACTTCCTGCTGTTTCTCTGCGTTTCCCGCCTCACAAACCGTCTTCACCGTTTCTGCAGTTTGAGTATCGTCCACCATTTTGTTTTCCTCTTCCTCTTTTTTCTCCTCCTCCTTTACCACCTCCTCCTTCTCTTCTTCTTCTTCTTCCTGTTTCCTCTCCTTTTCCTCCTCGACCTGATTCGTCGCTGCTTCATTTGGACCGTTTCCCTCAGACTTTAAATCTAAACTTTCAGATTCTGTGGATAAAACTACTTCTTCTTTGACTTCAGACACATTTTCTTCTTTTTCTTCAAATACATCGTCTTGTACTTCAGATATTTTTACTTCTGCGACCTCTCGGACTTTCTCTTTTGCGTGATTTTCCGTTGAGTTTACATCTTCCAAAGCTTTCTCCTGGTTTTCTGATTCTTTCTCTGCACTTCCTGTTTCTTTCTCTTCCGTTTCTACTTTAACCTCACTTCCTGCTTCTTTCTCTTCCGTTTCTACTTTAACCTCACTTCCTGCTTCTTTCTCTTCCGTTTCTACTTTAACCTCACTTCCTGTTTCCTCTAAAACGTCGCAGATTTCCTCCACGATCACTCTGGCTTCCTCTTGTTCGTCCGACGCTTTTCCCAAGTTTGTATTTTCCGTTTTATTCCCGTTTATGTCTCCTGCCTGATCCGCGTCGCTCCGCACTTCCTGGTTCGTTTGCGTGACGGGAGAGTGGTTGTGATTGGCTATGAGGGGGGAGGACGCGGGTGTGAGGGCGGGGCTAGTGCGTGAGGGGGCGGGGCTTGATGAAAAGAGGGCGGGCTTGAGGGAGAGAGGGCGGGGCTAGCCGGAGCAGATCCGACTGAAGACAAACTGAATCGGTTCAGTAGATCTCTGCTGTCGTTGAACAAGTTGTATTTCTGCAAACTCGACGCGTCTTTGAGAACTAGAACGAGACAAAGAGACGAGTTTAGAGCCAGGACTGGATCAGGACTGGACCAGGACTGGACCAGGACTGGACCAGGACTGGACCAGGACTAAACCAGGACTAAAACAGGACTAAAACAGGACTAAAGCAGGACTAAAGCAGGACTAGACCAGGACTAAAACAGGACTAAACCAGGACTAAAGCAGGACTAGACCAGGACTAAAACAGGACTAAACCAGGACTAAACCAGGACTAAAACAGGACTAAAGCAGGACTAAAGCAGGACTAAAGCAGGACTAAAACTGGACTAAAGCAGGACTAAAGCAGGACTAAACCGGGACTAAAACAGGACTAAAGCAGGACTAAAGCAGGACTAAAACGGGACTAAAGCGGGACTAAAGCGGGACTAAAGCAGGACTAAAGCAGGACTAAAACAGGACTAAAGCAGGACTAAAGCAGGACTAAAACAGACTAAGCTGGACTAAAACAGACTAAAACAGGACTAAAGCAGGACTAAAGCAGGACTAAAGCAGGACTAAAGCAGGACTAAAACAGGACTAAAGCTGGACTAAAACAGGACTAAAACAGGACTAAAGCTGGACTAAAACAGGACTAAAACAGGACTAAACCAGGACTAAAACAGGACTAAAGCAGGTCTAAAACAGGACTAAAACAGGACTAAAGCAGGACTAAAACAGGACTAAAACAGGGCTAAAACAGGACTAAAACAGGACTAAACCAGGACTAAACCAGGACTAAAACAGGACTAAAGCAGGTCTAAAACAGGACTAAAACAGGACTAAAGCAGGACTAAAACAGGACTAAAGCAGGACTAAAACAGGACTAAAACAGGACTAAACCAGGACTAAAACAGGACTAAAACAGGACTAAACCAGGACTAAAACAGGACTAAAACAGGACTAAACCAGGACTAAAGCAGGACTAAAACAGGACTAAAACAGGACTAAAGCAGGACTAAAACAGGACTAAAGCAGGACTAAAGCAGGACTAAAACAGGACTAAAACAGGACTAAACCAGGACTAAAACAGGACTAAAACAGGACTAAAACAGGACTAAAACAGGACTAAAGCAGGACTAAACAGGACTAAAGCAGGTCTAAAACAGGACTAAAGCAGGACTAAACCAGACTAAACCAGGACTAAAGCAGGACTAAAGCAGGACTAAAACAGGACTAAAACAGGACTAAAACAGGACCGGACCAGGACTAAAGTCTGACCTTTGGAGACGTCTTTGTGCAGGACGCTGAGCAGAACGTCCTCGTAAACGTTCTCGATCTCGATGAAGTCGCAGTGGTCCAGGAGAACGTTCTCTGCAGAGTGTTCCAGCTGAAACACACAGAACTTTAGGTTTAATAAAGTTTTACAGAAGACACAATAACATGTGGTGTGTCTGAAATAAAACACCACATTTGTTCCAAACGATGTTCATTTGTCTTCAGCAGCATGTTAAAGTGAAGACGCTCTCCACAAAGCTTTTGTACTTACAATTTGAGTCTCTAGTCCATGTTTGTGCCAAGATATTTAAAATCATCCACCTTTTCAACAATTTGATTATTGATCGATACAGACAACACTTTGCAAGACAAGCTCCTAAGTTTTAGACACATTGATCTCTAAAAAGCATCAGTACTTGCAGCTGTTCAGTACATGTTTACTCCTGCAGCTGTTCAGTACTTGCAGCTGTTCGTACCTGTTTCCGAGGCTCCTGCAGCTGTTCAGTACCTGCAGCTGTTCAGTACTTGCAGCTGTTCATACCTGTTTGCGAGGCTCTTGCAGCTGTTGGTATCTATTGCTCTTGCAGCTGTTCGTACCTGTTTCCGAGGCTCCTGCAGCTGTTCAGTACTTGCAGCTGTTCGTACCTGTTTCCGAGGCTCCTGCAGCTGTTCAGTACTTGCAGCTGTTCGTACCTGTTTCCGAGGCTCTTGCAGCTGTTCAGTACTTGCAGCTGTTCGTACCTGTTTCCGAGGCTCCTGCAGCTGTTCCTTGAGGAAAGGCAGAGTGATCTGGACCAAAGCTTCTTCAAAAATCCTCTTCCTCGTGGAGCTGCTGTCGTAGTCGAATTGCTGAAACAAAAGAAGACGTTTGTTTGTGAATGTCGCGGCCCTTTCGTACCGGAAGACTCGATCCGTCCGGAAGCTCTCTTTTTGTCTAAATAAAAGGTAAATGAAGGGCTGTTTTTTGTTCTTCCTTTTAAACACATAAAACTATCGTCGTCCACAAGCCCTGTATTCATGACCCACAGCAGCAGTTTATCTAGTGTAATACAAGAGTTTGATCTTTCCTTCAACCTTCATCATCATCACACGTGACCTTGAGCCTCGAAAAAAATATTATTTTTTGCGATTTCTTAAACAACACTTATCGTTGTTTGTTCATAAACAGTTAAATAATTCACGAATAAAGACTGTTTAGATTAAAAACAAGATTTTTACATTATTATTTTCAATGTGTGCATGTTCTAATCACACTTCCGGATGGATCGGGTCTGCCGGGACGAAAGGGACGCACTGTGGACTCCAGCCCGGTGACTTTGGGCCTGAGGCGGGAGAACAGGCTCAGAGGACTCAGAGGGGGAGGGTTTTCTCACCTTCAGGACTCGGAGTCTGGTCTTGTCGATCGCAGCTGCAGCGTTTTCTGGATTTTCCTCCAGAATTTTGAACAAAAGAATCTCGTATGTGTGAGCGGCGTTTTCCATCAACTGAAACAAACAAACAAACAGAGTCTGAACCAGGTCTGAACCAGGTCTGAACCAGGTCTAAACCAGGTCTAAACCAGGTCTGAACCAGTCTAAACCAGTCTAAACCAGGTCTAAACCAGGTCTAAACCAGACTAAACCAGGTCTAAACCAGGTCTAAACCAGACTAAACCAGGTCTAAACCAGGTCTAAACCAGGTCTGAACCAGGTCTAAACCAGGTCTAAACCAGGTCTAAACCAGGTCTGAACCAGGTCTAAACCAGGTCTAAACCAGGTCTAAACCAGGTCTAAACCAGACTAAACCAGGTCTAAACCAGGTCTAAACCAGGACTGAACCAGGTCTAAACCAGGACTAAACCAGGTCTAAACCAGGTCTAAACCAGGTCTAACTAAACCAGGACTGAACCAGGTCTAAACCAGGACTAAACCAGGTCTAAACCAGGACTAAACCAGGTCTAAACCAGGTCTAAACCAGGTCTGAACCAGGTCTAAACCAGGTCTAAACCAGACTAAACCAGGTCTAAACCAGGTCTAAACCAGGTCTAAACCAGGACTGAACCAGGTCTAAACCAGGACTAAACCAGGTCTGAACCAGGACTGAACCAGGTCTAAACCAGGACTAAACCAGGTCTAAACCAGGTCTAAACCAGGACTGAACCAGGTCTAAACCAGGTCTAAACCAGGTCTAAACCAGGACTAAACCAGGTCTAAACCAGGTCTAAACCAGGTCTAAACCAGGTCTAAACCAGGTCTAAACCAGGACTGAACCAGGTCTAAACCAGGACTAAACCAGGTCTAAACCAGGACTAAACCAGGTCTAAACCAGGTCTAAACCAGGTCTAAACCAGGTCTAAACCAGGTCTAAACCAGACTAAACCAGGTCTAAACCAGGTCTAAACCAGGACTGAACCAGGTCTAAACCAGGTCTAAACCAGGTCTAAACCAGGTCTAAACCAGGTCTAAACCAGGACTGAACCAGGTCTAAACCAGGACTAAACCAGGACTAAACCAGGTCTAAACCAGGTCTGAACCAGGACTGAACCAGGTCTAAACCAGGACTGAACCAGGTCTAAACCAGGACTAAACCAGGTCTAAACCAGTCTAAACCAGGTCTAAACCAGGTCTAAACCAGGTCTGAACCAGGACTGAACCAGGTCTAAACCAGGACTAAACCAGGTCTAAACCAGGTCTAAACCAGGACTGAACCAGGTCTAAACCAGGTCTAAACCAGGTCTAAACCAGGACTAAACCAGGTCTAAACCAGGTCTAAACCAGGTCTAAACCAGGTCTAAACCAGTCTAAACCAGTCTAAACCAGTCTAAACCAGACTTACTCTCTGCAGGTCGATCTGGGAGCTCTGGACGATTCCTTTCACGTTTTTAAATCCAAATCTTTCTTTGAGAAGCTGAAGTTTGTCCTCCAGAGACGAGATGGAGCTGTAACTGTCTCCCAGACGAGGACGAGACATGGTCCACAGAGCCTGAGGACAAAAGACAGAGAGACATCAGGACCAGAGAGAACCAGAGAGAGAGACAAGAGACATGGTCCACAGAGCCTGAGGACAAATAGAGACACATGAGGGACCAGAGACATAAGAGACCAAAAATAGAACTGTAACAAAAACACTCAAACATATAACTTTTCTTTATCCTAATTTCTTTGAAAACACATTATGTTATTGATTTAAAATACAAAACAAACACTATTATGTCTTATTTATGTTTTAGAGCAGAAAAGAAAGAACAATAGTTGTTATTTCATCTGGGATTAGAACCTGAGACCAGAGCTTAACAAACTAGGCCATCTCTGCAGTGAATAAAGACAAAAGTCTACAGGATTCTGGTTGAGTCGTGTCACAGGCTGTTTTATCAGAGAAATCATGTGAACATCAAGTTTATTTGTTGTATTTTATGGTTAAACACTAGGGGTGTAACGATTCACCTAAATATTCGAAGTATCGACACACAGCCCTTACGATCCGCTGCATCGATCGGCGTTCTACTAGTTATCCTCAATTCCACCCACACATCGATGCAACTTTGAATCGCTTCGAATCTAAGCCCAAAAAATCGATTTATTTAGATATATGGCGAGACATAAACCATACAGACAAACAGCATTCTTAGTAGTTTATTTTTCACATAAACGTTTCATTAAATGCGCTTTAATGCGCTGGTTTTCTGCGCTGCGTCATCATCAAGAGCCTGCAGCGCTTGTTTCACATGGAATCTACTCCCGGACGGCAACGCCGCTGTACTGCCCAGCGGAGGAGACGGACAGCGGTGTATTCCAAATCATCCTGCGGTGCCGGTGCACACCCGTGCCCGCGAGAGCGCGGATAGTGGAAGCAACGTTACGAGGAGAAAGCCGCGGAGGTGACGCCGAACCGGAACACGGAGTAACGCTGTGAAATGACTCGAGCTTGAAAAGAACCAGACGAGCTGCAAATGCACACCCAGAGCTGCGACGCCACACTTGTGTTTATAAAACAGACCCGTGCATTTGTGTAGGCTTTTAGCTTTTAAACGTCAACGTGCTTTGGGTCAAACTCTGCAGATGTTTGTGGATTTTATTATTTAATAATAAGTCACAAAGATACAATAAGTTCACAGACTTATCTCACTACATCTGTGTGAAAATGATTCAATAAGATGGTGAAATGTGGGTCACTTATTTTATTATGATACTAGTTTTTGATAGACTCGTGTATTGGATATTTTAAACAACATGAGAGGACAGACATTGCATTTTGTGAGCGTGGACTGGGATTTTAGCACAGAGACACACAATGGTCTGAATACATCGCCTGCACAGGCTTTGAAAACTGAGAGACTGCATCCTGCTCGAACTACTCCTCCATCCTGAGGTAAATAAACACATGTGACTGAGAGAGAGAGAGAGAGAGACGGAGGAGCGATCTCTCCTCCGTCTCTCTCTCTCTCTACAACAGCCTGACAACAGCAGCTGTGCATTTGAACGTAAACATGCTATGTTGCCGCTGTTAAGCCCGGACACAATAAAAGTAGACCCAAAGATACAATTTTCCGAGCAAATTTTGAGATCAGTGAACGAACTGTACGTCTATATTAAAGTTTTTCGCCGTTTGACCAGGTATAAGCGGATTAAACAACGAGGAGCCAGTGCATTACACAGATATAATAGACTCCGCTGAGCGTCGTGATGTTCTTGACTCCGCGTCGTGCATTTTATCTGTGGAATGCACGGCTCCTCGTTGTTTAATCCTTACTTATTGAGCTGATCATTTTCTGTCAAACCCTGGCTGAAATCTGCAAACTGTCGCTTATAATATTACAACCTCTATCTGTTATATTTGTTCATATCGTAGCCAAGTAATCTTCCTCTTTATTTAGCACATTTTCTTTGGCCGATGTTTATTTGCTTCGCTTTGTAGGTGTGAAGGATCAATAATTACATTTAGAAGAACAATCCATCTCACAAACAAAGGTGACCTGCTTTTGGGGGCCCCTTTCTGCCCTGGGCCCCGGGGAAACTAGCACTATTCACCCCCCCAGTCTGACACCCCTGCTCTGGGCTGGATTTGTCTGATTCTTGTGTTTCCTTCACTGCTGTTCCTATAAAAGTCTGTTTGTTCCACATGTTTCACTTTAGTTTGGTCCAACAGAATCACAAATAAAAGTACAAATATGAAACGGACAAAAGATCAAAGTGTTTAAGGGAAAAAGTCGTTTAAAGTTCAGCTTCTGTGAGTTTGTCTGAGACTCTCCCTGCACAAGATGGCCGCTGCTGCTGCTGTTACCATGGAGACAGCTGTATCTAGAGTCATTGTGCAGGATGTTTATGTCAGACTGATGAACACTTCTTCTTCTTCTCCTTCTTCTTCTTCTTCTTCTTCTTCTCTCATGGACGTGATTCTTAGTCTAAGGTTAAAACAAGTGACTCCAAATCTACAAAAAGTCAATTAAATAAAATCAAACTGCCTCAAAACGAGTGTTGATGATTCGAACACATTTCAATCGTATTTTTGACATTAATAATGGATTTAAGAGACAAAAATATGCCTTAAATCTGCATTTCAGTCGTGTCATTAGTGAGCATCATTTTTAAAAATCACAGGAGCAAGCCCAACCGACAAAAAACACAACCAGCGATGGCCACAAATCACAAGGCAACTTTTCAAACGCCAGACAAAAAGCTACAACTCTGTATTAAATATATTTAGTCTGTTTGATCGTGTTTGTGCAGGAGGTTTGTTAAACAGCTGGAAACACTGGTTTAGAGAAAATCATTCATTCTTTTTTTTCATTCAACCACTTGTTCTCGTCGTCGATGACTGGAGTATATCCCAGTGACTTTGGGCCTTAGGCGGGGAACACCCTGGACAAACACATTCACTCTCTCATTCACTCACAGGTTTGTGGAGGTGGGAGGAGCCAGAGGAAACCCACAGTGACACAGAGAGAACATGCAAACTCCACCCAGAGAGATCAGGAGATGTTTATATGGTCCAACCCACGACCTCCTTATTGGGAAGCTCTAACCACTCTGCTACTGTGCACCCCCACAAGAAAAATGAACCTAAAAATAAACTTTATTTTCTATTTTGTCTCATGCTTTTACTTGTTTTTTTCTTAATTATTATTATATCCTGCATTTTTTTTGTTGCTTTTCATCTATTTAAAAATATATTTTTGTCTCGTCTAGATTTTTGTGACATTTTGTATTGTCTTTTATTGTTGCTTATTTTCTAACTCTAACCCTCTCTAGCACTCGTTACCTTCTTGGTGGTCTCTAGCCCCGCCCCCTGGTCTCTAGCCCCGCCCCCTGGTCTCTAGCTCCGCCCCCTTACACACATTACCTTCTTAACAGTCTCTAGCTCCGCCCCCTGGTCTCTAGCTCCGCCCCCTTACACACATTACCTTCTTGGTGGTCTCTAGCCCGCCCCCTGGTCTCTAGCCCCGCCCCCTTACACTCGTTACCTTCTTGACAGTCTCTAGCTCCACCCCCTGGAGCACTTCCTCTCCGACCTGCTCCATCATTCCTGCACACAGCTCTCGTCCCTGAGAGAAACCTCGACTGATCGGATCCATGAGCTCCTCCAGGACCGAGGCCAGGTACGGCTGCACCTTCTGAGAGTAAAGAGCTTCTGCTGGACCTGAGACCGAGGCTGTGGAGAAGAGACAGAGGAGAAACTAAGACCAGGTACGGCTGCACCTTCTGAGAGTAAAGAGCTTCTGCTGGACCTGAGACCGAGGCTGTGAGGAGGAGAACAAGAGAAGAACATGAGGATAAACTAAGACCAGGTATGCTGGACCTTCTGAGAACAGAACAGCTCCGCAATGAACAATACTGAGTCTATGAGGAGAAAGAAGAGAACAAAAGAAAATGAGAAGAACATGGAGATGAAAACATGAGAAGAATGTGAGGAGAAACTGAGACCAGATACAGCTGGCACTTCTGAGAGCAGAGAAAGTCTGCAAGGCACGACACTGAGGCTGTGGGGAAAAGAAAGAGGAGAACAATAACGTGAGGTGAACATGAGGAGAACATTAGGCCAGATAAGACTGAAGCTGTGAGGAGGAGAAAGAGAAGGAGAACGTGAGGAGAAGAATGTGAGAAGAAAGTAAGGCCAGGTTCGGCTGAACATTATGAGAGCAACTGTCGGTAACTGTTGATAAATCATGATTATACTTTATCTGACACGGGAGCGCCACAGGATCAGTCTTACGCCCTCTGCTCTTTTGTTTTTGCTCCTCTTCAGTCCAGTTTTAGTCCTGTTTTAGTCCGGTTTAGTCCAGGTTTAGTTCTGTCATAGTCCCGGTTGAGTTCTCACCTCGGACTCTCTCCTCCACTTCTTCTCGGCTCCTCTGGATCTGGTCCATGTCCGAGTGGATCAGAACCTCCTTCTGCTTCAGACTCGTCCTGAGCTCCTCTTTTAGAGACGAAAGTTTGTCCAGAAAAACCTCCTGGACCAGAAAGTACGCCGCCTCTACCGTCTGAGAAAGAGAAAAGAGAGAAAGAATCAAACAAAAAACCTCTGACAGAAAACCTCCTGGACCAGGAAGTACGCCGCTTCTACCGTCTGAAAGAGAAACAGAGGCTGTGTCCAAATGTGCACCCTAACTACTGTATAGGTCACTATTCAGGGGTCACATGTTGTAGTGTCTGCATGTCCAGCAGGTCAAAAAGTAGTGACTCAAAATGTTCCACAATGCATCTGTAACAGTAGTGAGCATCGATGGCACTAGAACGATCAATATGGACACAATTCATTGTAAGAATCAGAAAAAAACAGCACAGACAACGTCAGGTCTTTAACTGTAAACAACACGACTGAAGTAAAGATGAGAAGGAGCCGTTTAAACTCACTGTTGAGCCGGAGAAGAAACTAAACACTCAGAACTGAAGCTGTTAGCCATAAAGAAGCTAACGTTAGCTGTTTACCTTAGTTTGGGCTGTAAACATGAATTATCCAGTCCGTTTGTGGTTAAATGTATTGTCCAAGTTAAACCAGACTTGTATTATGATTAGTAGTCCTTAAATATGTGCGTGTCAGACGGATTGGACCAGGATTTATTACAAAAGTTCATTTTTATCTGACTTTTTTGCCGACCGTTACATTAACAAGGGGGAGAGTCACGTGACCCGCGTCAGCTGAAAGTAGTGACATCGTGTTCGAAAGGACTCGCAGATCAGCAGAAGCAGCGCAGAGGAAAAGTTTTCTAAAGAATCAATGAAAGACTGTTTTTTATGCACGAAGACAAGGAAATAACGCGTGGAGTTTGTGCAAAATAAACTGGATTTAGCGGAAAGAGATGTCTGGAACTTTGCATCAGGTAAGAGGCTACACTCCAGTCACATCGCGCATTGTTGAACGTCAAATGAACACAATACTTATTGCACATGATTTAGTGACAATATAAAAACTGATTTATGCAGAGTTGAGTCATGATTTGATCTGCATCTTGTAGTTTGTCAGGTGGGATTTACAAAATATATAGGCTACATTTATGAGTATGACTGAAACATGGATATTTCATGTCTAAAAGTCGTTATGAATGTTAGAAAACCTTGAAACTTGTTTAGAGGCGACACAATGTTACAATAATTTAAAAAAATGTGATTGAATCGCTGAGGTTGTTTGTTTTGGAGGTTTTTTTAAAAGCTTGGTTGCTTGTTTGTCTCTGAAAATCTGGCAACGCTGATCAGCCTTTGTCTTTCTGTGAGTGATCTTAAAGCAGAGAATAGTTTAAGAATCGTGATCAAATCGAAAACATAATCTGGCTCTAAGAAAATTGTTATTTAAATGTTTTGCCGTATCGCCCAGAACTAGGAGGGAATCAGACCCACATCCCCTGACACAGAGAGAGACAGAGAAAAAGGAGGATCCAACCCAAAGTCGTTCCCTTGGAGCAGAGTCAGACTTACAGCAAACCAAAGGCGTTTCTTCTCGGTTTTCTTGGCCTTCAGCTTCGGCAGCAGATCTTTCTCCAGAAGCGGCAAAAGTTTCTCCATCACCAGGTTCGACAAAACCTGAGAAAACAAGAATGTCCAGAGGAAAAGTGTCTTTAAAACACCAGAGGAGATGTTTTATGAGGCTCTGAGTCTGTTTAAAGGTTTAATGTTCAACTAGAGGAAGAGGAGGAGGAGAGAAAGAGGAGGAAAGAGGAGAGAAGGAATAGGAGGAGAAGAGAAAGAGGTGGAGAGAAGGAGGAGAGAGGCAAGGAGGAGGAGAAAAAGGAGGAGAAGAGGAAGAGAGAAGAAGAAGGAGGAGAGAAAGAGGTGGAGAGGAGGACCAGGAGAGGAAGAGAATGAGGAGGAGGAGGAGGAGAGAAAGAGGAAGAGGGAAGGAGGAGGAGCTGTAACCTGCTCTGACACAGCCTGACTCTTACACTTGTGCCCTCGAGCAAAACACTTCCTCAGAGTCTAAGCACAACCTGTCCTGATACATATGTTTGAGATTCCACCACAAGACCTGTTCTAGTCCTGGTCTAGTCCTGGTCTAGTCCTGGTCTAGTCCTGCTTTAGTCCTGCTTTAGTCCTGTTTTAGTCCTGTTTTAGTCCTGGTTTAGTCCTGTTTTAGTCCTGCTTTAGTCCTGCTTTAGTCCTGGTTTAGTCCCAGTATTAACAGTATTGATTAGACTGACGGTATTGATTCTATTGGCAGTAGTATTACTGATCGTATACTGATCAGTATTGATTATTGATGGTTTCTCACCCTGACGTCGCTGCCGATGGTCATGTCCCACGTCCTGAATCGTCCTTGTGATTCTCGGTAAAACTGAACGGCTTTGAGGAACGACTTCACCTCACACGAGCTCTTCTTCAGGAAGTCTGACACGGAAACACAGAACAGGAGAAAGTCAGACAAGACGCCTCTCCACAGACCCGACTTTTACCTTAACTCTGGTTCAGACTCTCCTGTACGCAGACCTGAAGGAGGAGGAGAACTGAGGAGGAGAGAAGGAGGAGGAGAGGAGGAGGAGGAGAGGAGGAGGAGGAGGAGAGAAGAAAGAGGAGAGAAGAAGGAGGAGGAGAGAAGGAGGAGGAGAGAAGGAGGAGGAGGAGAGAAGAAAGAGGAGAGAAGGAGGAGGAGAGAGTAGGAGAAGAAGGAGGAGGAGGAGAGAAGAAGAGAGAAGGAGGAGAAGGAGAGAAGAGGAGAGAGAAAGAGGAGGAGAGAAGGAGGAGGAGAGAAGGAGGAGAAGGAGGAGGAGGAGAGAAGGAGGAGAGAAAGAGGAGGAGAGAAGGAGAAGAAGGAGAAGAGAAGGAGGAGGAGGAGAGAAAGAGGAGGAGAGAAGGAGGAGAGAAGGTGGAGAAGGAGGAGGAGAGAAAGAGGAGGAGAGAAGGAGAAGAAGGAGAAGAGAAGGAGGAGGAGGAGAGAAAGAGGAGGAGAGAAGGAGGAGAGAAGGAGAAGAAGGAGAAGAGAAGGAGGAGGAGGAGAGAAAGAGGAGGAGAGAAGGAGGAGAGAAGGTGGAGAAGGAGGAGGAGAGAAAGAGGAGGAGAGAAGGAGAAGAAGGAGAAGAGAAGGAGGAGGAGGAGAGAAAGAGGAGGAGAGAAGGAGGAGAGAAGGAGAAGAAGGAGAAGAGAAGAAGGAGGAGGAGAGAAAGAGGAGGAGAGAAGGAGGAGAGAAGGAGAAGAAGGAGAAGAGAAGAAGGAGGAGGAGAGAAAGAGGAGGAGGAGAAGAGAAGGAGGAGGAGGAGAGAAGGAGGAGGAGGAGAGAAGGAGGAGAGAAGGAGAAGAAGGGGGAAGAGAGAAGGAGAAGAAGAGGAGGAGAACTGAGGAGGAGAGAAGGAGGAGGAGAGAAGGAGGAGAGAAGGTGGAGAAGGAGGAGGAGGAGAGAAGGAGGAGAAGGAGGAGAGAAGGAGGAGAAGGAGGAGAGAAGGAGGAGAAGGAGGAGAGAAGGAGGAGGAGGAGAGAAGGAGGAGGAGGAGGAGGAGAGAAGGAGGAGGAGAGAAGAGAGAGGAGAGAAGGAAGAGAAGCAAAGGAGGAGAGAAGGAGGAGAAAAGAAGGAGAAGAGAAGAAAAGAAGGAGGAAGAGGAGGAGGACTGACTCTCCGCTCCGCAGACGTGACTCGTACCTTGGTTCTGGTGCCTGACACAGTCCAGGATGACGCTCAGAAAAGCCTCTTGTCGTGTCCACAGTTCTCGCTCTTACCTTGGTCCTCTCCTCTCCGCAGACCTGACTCGTACCTGGACCAGACTTGCCTCTCTGTAGACCAGACTCTCCTCTCCGTAGACGTGACTTGCCTCTCCACAGACCTGACTCGTACCTTGGTTCTGGTGCCTGACACAGTCCAGGAGGACGCTCAGAAAAGCCTCTTGTCGCTGTTGTTGTTTGAAGCAGAAATACGAGTCTCGTCGATACGGCAACCGGAGGTAAACAGGAAACTGTCCCGGCATCGAGGAAAGGGGCGGAGCAAAGTCCTCTTTAACACCTGTCGGAACACAATGTCATTAAATTTGAATTAAGTGACATACGTCTTAAAAAGCTCTTCAAGTTTACTTCACTCAATGTAGAACTCTTTTCAAAATGTCTTCCTCTGAAAGATTTGATTCAATTGTCTGTATTTTGCAGAAATGTGCTGTATTAATGAGAATTTGTTGCACCAAAGATTGTCCCCCGGCTCTCTGACACTTTTGTGGATTTACCCAGCCCTGCCCTAGATATATATGATATGAACCTTTAATTACTGAGTTCTGTGAGACTTCAGGACCATTCAACAAAACTACATATTAGACGTACACAGTCCATCGTACGACTCACAGGTCACTAACTGGTGATGTTTTCTCTTCTTACAGCTGCTTTTAGCCATTTTAACTCAACAACGTGAGTCGTTCTGGAGGAACTAAAGCCGTGTGACGAAGGTGCAGTTCTGACTTTGTTCATACGTCTGTCTAGAAGAGAAGATGCTCCACGCTACGAACTTAAAAACGAGCTACGAATGCTGACGTAAGAAAACATCAGAGTGTGTGTGACTGACTGGAGTCGTCGGGGAAACACTGATCCACCAGCTGCATGTACTTCTCCTCTGTGGTCAGGACAGCGCCACCTGTGGGCAGCAGACGGTGGAGAGGAGCGCCGCCCTTCAGGAAACTCTGACAAACAAACAAACAAACAAACAAACAAACAACATAAACATAAACACAAGTGTGAAAATAATCTCCAAACACAATTGTATGTCCCTCCCCCTCTTTGTCCTTAGCCCCGCCTCCTTTACTTAAGCACCGCCCCTCTCTCTAAGCCCCTCCCCTTCCTCTCTAAGCCCTGCCCCCTCATTTCCCGACCAGCAGTAACAAGGACAACAAACAAACAAGACATTTTTTTAGAAAAGAATTGAACAAAATGATAAAGTCGACGTGTGTTTTTATACTAAACTTTGACTGATCCAAATCCAATCCAATTACTATTTTAATCTAGTTTTATGGCTTCAACTTTATTCTAAAAACAATAATATTATTAGATTTTTTTTAAATTATTTTTTCTTGTAAAATTATAACAAACTTTTAGAGCATAAACGTTAATTTTTATCAAGTTATGAGCTTAGGTTTATAGCTAATCTTTGTTTGTTTTACTTCTGATGTTGTCCTCTCTCTCTTTAACCCCTCCCCTCCTCTTTAAACTCCTCCTCTCTCTCCCCTTAGCTCCTCCCCTCTCTCCCCTAGCCCCTCCCCCTCTCACCTCCAGACTCTCGTGACACTCCAGGCTGTAGTTTTCTCTCTCTCTCTCTCTCCTCCCTCTGCCTGTAGCTCCTCCCCTCTCTCTCTTTAACCCCTCCCCTCCTCTTTAAGCTCCTCCCTTCTCCACTTAGCCCCTCCCCTCTCTCCCCTAGCCCCGCCCTCTCACCTCCAGACTCTCGTGACACTCCAGGCTGTAGTTCGTTTGCTCTCTCTTTCCTCTCTTCTCTCTCCTTCTGTAGCTCCTCCTCCTCTCTCTCTTTAACCCTTCCCTCCTCTTTAAGCCCCTCCCCTCTCCCCTAGCCCTCCCCTTCCTCCCTAGCCCCGCCCCCTCACCTCCAGACTCTCGTGACACTCCAGGCTGTAGTTGGCTCTCACTACGATGTATCTCTCTCTCCATTTCCTCGTCTCGTCGAAGTAAAACACGGCGTCTTCGTACACGACCTCCCCGCCTTCAGGGGGCGCCTACGGGTCAGAGGTCACAGAGGGTCACAGGGGGTCACAGAGGTCACAGAGGTCACAGGGGTTTTCAGACCACGACCCCCAAAACAGCGACTCACGACCCCGACTTCAAATTTAAATAAACCTGTCTGATGATTTCAAGTTGTAAACCCGGTCAGAAAAGGGTTTTTGTAGTTTGTTTTGTCATTTGACTGAAATCCATTAGAAAATACTGTTTTTAATGTAAATAATTGATTCAATGCACTAAATGACTGAGGCTCATCTGGGACGTCCCGTTACAACATCAGCCTTGTTCTTATCAGATCAAACAGTGACAAGATATTCTCCTTTAAACATAAATAAAAGAAGTAATTCCAAACTGGCAGCTGTGTGTTTTGACAGACACATTTCTGTTTGAATATTTGTAGCTGAAACTGTCGTGTGACGAGGTTAAAGTCTCACTGTGGAACTTTCTGGAGGTGAAAGGTCAACTACACACTTCAGTAGAATTATAAAGTTAAAACCAGCGTCTATCTAACCCTGGATGTGCACAGACTGAGAGTTCAGCGCAGGTTCTGCAGAACTTACAAAGTGATTAAAGTGTTTATGACACATTTGTATTTAGTTTGTTAGATTAATACCTGTTGTAATTATAAATGATAGTTTTATGTTAATCAAGAACAAGTTTGTGGAGAAAAATGTGAAAATCTGTTGAAAACACAAACAGGAAGTAGATCAGAGTTCACCTGATGACATCACACTGGAGACAAAGACATTTTACATTTTATCACAAGAAACACATGTTTATGTCTCTGTAAACACATGTTTAACAAAGAAAAAGTGAGTTCTAGTGGATTTGTATGGCTCAAGTTACAAAAACATTAAATGTAAATTGGCCTAAACTCTTCAAGGCCCAATTCATCCCCTGGTTCCGAATAGTCCTAATTTATAGCCACTAGCTCCTAGTTCCTAGCCTCTAGCTCCTTATCGGTGGAGGTCGTCACGAGGTCAACAGTAAGAGCACTAGACAGCTGAGAGAAGAGCTCTTAGCTCTGTTTGGTGAATCTGAACGTCCTAACCAGCGCGGGAAACAACGAGGGAAATGACGTGACTCTACAGCTGTTTATGAAAAACTACAACATCCACTAGCGGACTACAAAACACGGACCTACTGCGCTGATTTGAATGACATGACAGTTACAGAAACAGCGCATTTGTTCATGAATCTGCTGCTGTTTAATAAAAATACTGTAATAAACCTCAGACTGAGCCATCTTTGCGAAAAGTTTAAACACCAAGCTTCAACAACACTTTTCATCATAAACAGTAGACCTATATATGCACAGCACAGGACAGAATAAATAAAATAGACTCACCATCATCAAACTGTGAGAGAAAAGACAATTATATTCCAGTATTGCTTTGCAGCAGCAGCAGCAGCAGCAGCAGCAGCGCGTCTCCCCTTTTCTCTTCTCCCGCTGCCAGCGCGGACTTTATGCAAATGAGCCTGTGGCTTCTTCACACGTAAATAGTGTTAAGAGATGCGACAGTACATTTGGTGAAGGTGATGTGGCAGTAAAACCTTATATTTGTAAAGTTTATAAAGTTTGTTTTATGTTTTGTGTGTCTAAAGTCTGAGGCAGTAAAACTTTTCATTCATTACAAACTCATCATTCACAGATCAAATATTGTCATAAATATCCATTTATTTGCGGAGCGAGCTGCGCAGTGCATTGTGGGATGTCCACTAGCTCCTTACGGCAGTAAGTTAGCATCAGAGGTTCCTATGCTAAAGGAGCCAAGTTAGTTAGCATAGAGGCTCCTAACTCCTAACTCCCAGTTGCTCAATTCGAACGGCTCTTAATATGGCTGTGGTCACGTGCATCCGGTTTGGGCTTAAGTGGCTAGTGGCTATGGGGATAATTGATGAATTCGGAAGGAGCCATTAAGAGTTGCTAGTAACTACCCAGTGTGATGTCATCATTGACAGGGCCGGCTCTAGCCCTTTTGGCGCCCTAGGCAAGATTTCATTTAGACCCCAGCGCCCCGCCCCAACATCACTATATTTAACTTTTAATTCTGTATAGGTCTATGATATCTAGTGTTGAAGGCAAGATCATGTTTGTTTTTAGTTATTGTATTTTATTTATTTTTTAATTTTCTCTGAAAAAAATAGATGCAATTTCCTATAATCTGAAGTATTTTTGACCAATTAAAGTATCTTTTACATTAGTAAAGTTATATTATATTATGTAGCATAAATCCTCACAAAGATACACATTATTTGGGGCCCAATTTGTAATGTGGCCCAGCTGTTTGTGGTCATAACTCAATGAATATGTGTCTTAATGACACAAAATAAAAACTGGCAAATAGCTTATGAGTGGTAGAACTTGATTTTCATATTGGGGTGCAATTTGGCGCCCTCACCACCAGATGGCGCCCAAGACAACCGCCTAGTTCGCCTATGCCTAGGGCCGGCCCTGATCATTGATGAACAGGAAGTACATGTTTAATGCTAAAAAACGACCAAACTGGAATGAAATTTAAAAAGTGTTGTAAAACCTTAAATATATTGATCCTAACTTTGTGGAATCATTAGTTCAACCTGTCGTGGACACTTTAAAACCAAAGCGTCCACGTACACAGACCTCTGAGTAGTGCAGAACCTACGCAGGTCTGAGGAAAGAATCCACATGAAGTCTGTATTTCCTGGAGACCACAGCGCTCTGATGCAGCTTTCAGTTCATGATACGAGTGTTCTCCCGGGAATTTAAAGGAACCGTATGTAAGATTTTGATGTCAGATTTCATAAACATGACCTATACTATATGTGCCCAAAGATACAAGATCAACATGTCCAAATATACTATTATTTTTACTGAAAGTCAATGTAATTCTGAGTTATTCTTAATTAAAAAAGCAATGGACATGATGTCTCTTTGTTGATGTTTACATTTATTATCCAATCAGAAAGCAGAATGAGCCTCACATGACTCTCTCAGTTGGGTTGCCAGTTTGGTTTCTTAGAAGCTGAAGTTAATTTTGAATCAGTAATCAGTAGCTTCCTATCTTCAGTGTGTGAGCCATTTCACAATCTGGCAACCCATGTTCATTTGTGATTGTTATACCTTTCTAAAACCACTAGTTGTGCATCTTACATACGGTTCCTTTAAGTGAATCTGTGTGACTTTGGACAAAACTGGACCACAGCACTTTACAAGAAACCTGTACGTGTCCCGACCCGAACCCTCCTCAGGGTCAGTGTACCTCCAGGGTTAACGTTAAAAACACTGCTGCTGTTTCCTCCAGACCGGAGCTACAACATGATTCTGCTCAAGTCTGGTTTGAACAAAAAGTGACACAGTTGAGCTTTAAATCAGACACAGAGAGAAAAGACCAGGACATCTCCAGAACAATCTCAGTCTCACTTCTGTGCCAGTCTCAAGTCTGGTCTGAGCAGCTGTAAGGTCTTTCTGAACAGCTGTAAGGCCTCTCACTTCTGTTTGATCTGATTCTTTATGTTTGTGGTTTTAATCTTCAGCAGCTGCAACGTTTCATCGTAAAAACAAAAAAAACTACAAATATAAAACATAAAACCTTCTTCCTCTGAGGTCACAGTCTATCTGAGCAGCTGTAAGGTCTCTCACTTCTGTCTGAGCAGCTGTAAGGTCTGTCTGAGCAGCTGTAAGTCTCTCACCTTCTGTCTGAGCAGCTGTAAGGTCTGTCTCAGCAGCTGTAAGTCTCTCACCTTCTGTCTGAGCAGCTGTAAGGTCTGTCTGATCAGCTGTAAAGTCTCTCACCTTCTGTCGGAGCAGCTGTAAGGTCTGCTCTTGCTGCTGTTCGCTCTGGACTTCGTTGAACCGAGCCACACAGAACTGTTTCCGGTAAAACGGAGCGAACCGCCGAAGCTCCGCCTCCGCCTCACCTGCACAGACAGAGGCTCATTAGCATAAAGGGGCGGGGCCTGTGCACAGACTCCGCCTCCTCACAAACACATTAAACTGTTCATGACGTCGAAAGAGAAAAGAAAAGGTCAAGTTTAACCAAAACAAACCAGACGCACAAGATCTGTTTATACATCAAGACATTTAAGGAACAAGAACATTATAATTACACTAAACAACTGGATTAAATATGAAACATTTACTTTAACTCATGTGTCTCGTTAGAAAAGACTTACTAATTACTAACAGGACTAAAGCAGGACTAAAACAGGACTAAAACAGGACTAAAACAGGACTAAAGCAGGACTAAAACAGGACTAAAAAAAAAAAAAAAAAAAAAAAAAAAAAAAAAAAAAAAAAAAAAAAAAAAAAAAAAAAAAAAAAAAAAAAAAAAAAAAAAAAGAAAAAAAAAAAAAAAAAAAAAAAAAAAAAAAAAAAAAAAAGAACTAAAACAGGACTAAAAGACAAAAAGACTAAAACAAGGGACTAAAACAGGGAACTAACAGACTAAAACAGGACTTAAACAGACAACAGATAAGCAGGACTAAAACAGGACTAACAGGACTTAAGCAGGACTAAAAAAAAAAAGACTAAAGGACTAGATAGCAGGACTAAAGCAGACTAAAGCAGACTAAAACAGACTAAACAGCAGGACTAAAACAGGACTAAAACAGGACTAAAGCAGACTAAGCAGGACTAAAGCAGGACTAAAACAGGAAAAAAAAAAAACTAAAGCAGGACTAAACAGGACTAAAACAGGACTAAAGCAGGACTAAAGCAGGACTAAAACAGGACTAAAGCAGGACTAAACAAAGCGGACTTAAAAAAAAAAAAAAAAAAAAAAAAAAACAGGACTAAAGCAGGACTAAAGCAGACTAAAGCAGACTAAAGCAGGACTAAAGCAGGACTAAACAGACTAAAACAGGATAAGCAGACTAAAAGGATAAAGCAGGACTAAAGCAGGACTAAAACAGGACATAACAGGACTAAAGCAGGACTAAAAACAGGACTAAAACAGGACTAAAGCAGGACTAAAGACAGGACTAAAGCAGGACTAAACAGGACTAAAGCAGGACTAAAACAGGACTAAAGCAGGACTAAAGCAGGACTAAAAGCAGGACTAAAGACAGGACTAAAACAGGACTAAAACAGGACTAAAGCAGGACTAAAGCAGGACTAAAGCAGGACTAAAGCAGGACTAAAAACAGGACTAAAGCAGGACTAAAGCAGGACTAAAGCAGGACTAAAGCAGACTAAACCAGGACTAAACCAGGACTAAAACAGGACTAAAGCAGATAAAACAGGACTAAAACAGGACTAAAGCAGGACTAAAACAGGACTAAAAGCAGGACTAAAGCAGGACTAAAGCAGGACTAAAACAGGACTAAAACAGACTAAAGCAGGACTAAAGCAGGACTAAAGCAGGACTAAAGCAGGACTAAAGCAGGATAAAACAGACTAAAAAAGGAAAACAGGACTAAAGCAGGACTAAAGCAGGACTAAAGCCAGGACTAAACAGGACTAAACAGGACTAAAAGCAGGACTAAAGCAGGACTAAAGCAGGACTAACAAACAGGACTAACAGGACTTAAGCAGGACTAAAACAGGACTAAAACAGGACTAAAGCAGGACTAAAGCAGGACTAAAGCAGGACTAAAAGCACGGACTAAAACAGGACTAAAACAGGACTAAACAGGACTAAAGCAGGACTAAAACAGACTAAAGCAGACTAAAGCAGGACTAAAGCAGGACTAAAACAGGACTAAAGCAGGACTAAAGCAGGACTAAAGCAGGACTAAAACAGACTAAAACAGGACTAAAACAGGACTTAAGCAGGACTAAAACAGACTAACAGGACTTAAGCAGGACTAAAGCAGGACTAAAACAGGACTTAAGCAGGACTAAAACAGGACTAAAACAGGACTAAAGCAGACTAAAGCAGGACTAAAGCAGGACTAAAGCAGGACTAAAACAGGACTAAACAGACTAAAACAGGACAAACAGGACTAAAACAGGACTAAAGCAGGACTAAAACAGGACTAAAACAGGACTAAGCAGGACTAAAACAGGACTAAAACAGGACTAAAGGACAAGAGACTAAACAGACAAGACTAAAGCAGGACTAAAACAGGACTAAAGCAGGACTAAAACAGGACTAAAACAGGACTAAAGCAGGACTAAAACAGGACTAACAGGACTTAAGCAGGACTAAAGCAGGACTAAAACAGGACTAAAACTGGACTAAAGCAGGACTAAAGCAGGACTAAAGCAGGACTAAAGCAGGACTAAAAACAGGACTAAAACAGGACTAAAGCAGGACTAAAGCAGGACTAAAGCAGGACTAAAGCAGGACTAAACCAGGACTAAAGCAGGACTAAAACAGGACTAAACAGGACTAAAGCAGGACTAAAGCAGGACTAAAACAGGACTAAACCAGGACTAAAGCAGGACTAAAGCAGGACTAAAACAGGACTAAAACAGGACTAAAACAGGACTAAAACAGGACTATAACAAGGACTAAGCAGGACTAAAGCAGGACTAAAACAGGCTAAAACAGGACTAAAGCAGGACTAAAGCAGGACTATAACAAGGACTAAAGCAGGACTAAAGCAGGACTAAAACAGGTCTATAACAAGGACTAAAGCAGGACCAAAACAAGACTAAAGCAGGACTAACTCAGGCCGGTCTGAGGTTATTCAAATCCAGTGTCTTTATGCAAACTCTCTCTCTCTCTTTGCTCTTGTGACCTGGTCTGTCTGGTCTGGTCTGGTCTGGTTTGGTCTGGTCTGATTTGGTCTGGTTGGTCTGGTTTGGTCTGGTCTGGTCTGGTCTGGTCTGGTTGGTCTGGTTTGGTCTGGACCGGGGTCAAACACTGGACAATAGTTGTGTTTTGTTTGTTTATGTAAGATGTTTAATTGATGTGAAAGTTCCTGAGCCTCGTAAAGTTTGTAAGAATGTCAGACATGTTCAGAGACAGACGACGAACCTGTTCCCCCGGCGACACAGGCCCGCCCCTGACACACGTGCACCGGCCCCGCCCCCTGACACACGTGCACCGGCCCGCCCCCTGACTTAGACCACGCCCCCTCCGCAGACACACGCGTGACAGGTCCGACAGGTGAGACTCGCCTCATGTTTGTGTGAAACGATCCGTGTCACGTTTCCATAGCGACAAACAAATATGATCAGAATGTCCCAGAGTTTAGACCTGAGAACAGAAACAGAGCTCACAGACAAACTTAAACCCAGCAGGACTTTGGGCCTTAGGCGGGGGACAGTCTGGAGTCTCAGGGATGAAACATGATTGATAATAGTAAAGTTTATTAAGCACAACGGCAGAGAAGTTTGTACCAGATTCAGGCTTTTACAGCTCATTTCCATCTTCGTCCTGGAGGCACATCGGACTTGTTTTTAGTTGTAGGAGGAAACCTACGCAGACACGGGAAAACATGCAAACTCCAAATAGAAAGGCCCGAGAGTCGAACCCAGGACTTCTAACCCAAATCCAGATTCAAACCCAGAACTGGACTGATGACATTAGTAAAACAAATACACATTTCTGGACAGAATATAAAAGCTTTGCTCTGCATCAGAAACTCAATAAAACAAGGAAAAGACATATTTCTGAGAATAAAGTTGAAGCCATAAAACCGTTAAACCTGAAATGTGACGAGATTAAAATCCTAAATATTCTCAGGACTTGGACTTTTCAAATATTTGTATAAAAACACACAATCGATGTTTATATTTCTAACAATGTTCTATGAAATTCAAGTTTAATAATGAAAAATTCTTTTATGGTTTTGACTTTATAGAATTGTGAATTTATTCTCCAAATATCACAAGTTTATTTGTCTCTTATACCGGGGCCTGATTGAAACAGATCACAGGCCGCATTTGGCCCCGGGCCAGTTTGCCCAGGTCTGTATAACTCCTGCACCAGCCTGATCCCGTCAGAGCTCAGAAGCTAAGCAGGGTGGGCCTGGGCAGGACTTGGATGGGAGACTCTGGAGGTGAGACAGAGGAGAGACTGTTGTTGTGTCCTTGGGCAAGACACTTCTCCCACCAGGCCTGGTCTGGATGTAGAGATACACATGGCGGCTCCTGACTCATTTCTTGGTGGTGCTATGGTCAATACATTGCCAGCTATAAAGCCTAATGCCCCAATTATACTGTCTAATCAATCTATATATACTGTATATATACTGTATATATAATCTTATTTTAATTACACCACTAGATGTATTCATGTGAAATCAAATGGCATGTGGCCAACTTATGTCAATAAAACTATAAAATCAAGATATAGACCAGTAAAATACATAAGCAGGCTTTATAATAATATGAACATGTCTATTTGTTAATATTTAAGACAATACAACCAGCCTGAGAGCCGAATATTCTGAGTTGGATCAGGCTCCGCGCTCTCTTGACTGTGTTTAACTGACAGGTGAACGTGCCTTGCGTCGTCATGTACGTCTGCGTGACGACGCACAGCGTGGGGCAGCACCCGCGAGTCCCATTAGTTTGCATTGTAGAGCTGAAACTTAGAAAAAAACAGCTCTTACATTAGATTCTATGGAAGCGGCGGGTGTGATTTTATGTCATGCTGAGATCGCACCAAAAGAGGCGGGACTATGTACCGGCTGCTGAAAATAAGCTCTTCTGATTGGACAAGGATGTTTAATGGCATTTTAATCAGTCAGGTTTTAATCAGGTTTGATCAACTTTAACTACACCTCGCTCATTTTTTCCTCTTTTGTTGTCACACCTATCGCTCTAGTGACGAGCCGCCCCTGGAGACAGACCGATATATATCGGCCGGCCGATATCTGTCTTGTTTTGTCCGATCTTTGCTCCGACAGTCGTCTGAACACTCGTCTGCACACTGATCAACTCTGAGTCAGTTTAGACAGAAATGACTCAGTTTGTTTTATATTTCTACATTTTACTGTTTTGAGAAGGAGAACTTTCTTGAATCACTCTCTAGATATGTTTTTAATGAGCACAACATGTTGTTTTCATTAAACTATGAGACAAAATAATAGTTAGATTGAACTGTTTCTTCTCATCTCAGCTCGGTTTAAAAAAAATAAATAAAACTGGAAACTGCAGAAATTGGCCTTTGATATCGATGACGATCGCTACGTTAGGTTAGGGTTAGGTTACTTTATTTGTCTTACAATTTAGTCTTTAAACATCAAATACAATTAAATAAACAAACAAATAACCATAAGAAATAAAACATGAGAATAAAACAGTGTTATGAGAGTAACAAGAATCCAACACATCACAGATTATTCATCAGAACAATTATTAATTAATCAGTCGTTTAGTCTGAAGCTGTGATTGTGAAGGAAACAGGGATAAAAAGAACGACTGGAGAAGTGACTTAAATGTTGTAATGTTGCAGAATGTCATTTATAAACCGTTACATCCCTACTGTGTCCATGACTTTGGGCCTTAGGCGGGGACATGTTCTGATTCTGAGGCGTGTCACGTGTGGAATCTTCAGTTTGAGCTTTACTGGTTTGTGTCGGCGGCATGTGTGAGTCACGTCTGAGCTATGACCTCACACACACACACAACACACACCCTGACCCACCACACACACACATGTACCTCATCCCTGCACACACCCAGAGTCACACATGTCCCCTACACACCCTGCACACACGTCCACACACACAACACGCTCAGACCTGCAGCTCAACAAACAACTTCACACAAACTCACGTCACGTCCACAAAGTCAGACGTCTCTTCCTCCAGCTCTGATCTGTTTGTGGTTTGTACGATGACTTAATACAAACAGACACTTTAGTCTTTGTGTCTTTGTTTAATCCAGATTCTGCTGCACTCGTATGTCGACTTTACGGTAAATCACAGAAATATAAACTTTAAAAAAACTATAAATCCTGCTGGTTTTATCCTCACACAAACTTTTAGAACAAACCACCACTGCCCAAGTTTAGCCCTGTTTAGACCTGATTTAAAGACGCTGCGTTCAGACCTGGTTCTAGCACGTTCTTTAGACCTGGCTCCAGGAACCTGGTTGACCATGGTTAGTCCTTTAGACCTGGGTTTAGATCCTGGTTTAGTCCTCGTCTTGTGTCCTCTTTTGATATTGGTCCTAGGTTTAGACCTGTTTAGTGCCGGTTTCTAGCCTGGTCTTAACGTTCCTCCTGGTTTAGCTCCTTGAAGTGTCTATAGACCTGGTTTAGTCCGGTTTAGACCCTGGTTTAGTCTCTGGTGTAGACCCTGGTTTGACCGTTAGTCTGGTTTGTCCTTGTTCTAGGGACCTGTTCTAGCCTGGTTTAACCTGGTTAGTCCTCGTTAGTCTGAGACCTTGGTTTAGTCCTGCTGGTTGTAGACCTCGTCTAGCTCCTGGTCTTAGCACTGGTTTAGGAACTGGTAGTACTGGTTTAGACCTGACTTGATCTAGTCCTGCGTTTAGTCCTGGTTTAGACCTGGTTAGTCCTGCGTTAGACTGGTTTAGTCCTGGTGTAGACTGGTTAGCCTGGTTTAGACCCTGGTTTAGACCTGGTTTAGATCCTGAGTTTTAGACCTGTTAGTCCTGGTTTTGTTTAGAGGCCTTAGTTCCTGGTTGACCTGGTACCTGTTCAGACCCTGGTTCAGGACCCGTTCAGACCGGTTCAAGAACCCGCTTCAGAACCTGTTCCAGAACCTAGTTTAGTCCCGGTCTAGACCTGGTTCACGGTGGGAGGACCCTGCTGGGACAACCGTTTCCGGTGGAAACACAAAGCACACAACCCTTCCACAATAAAGAACACAAACAAAGCTGCAGAAACAACAACGAACACACAAAAGTCAGAGAGCTAAACAACAGGAGCTTTAAAAGTCCACCTGATGACATCACAGGGTGCAGCTGGTGTTTCTCACGCAGTCCAGAAACCAGGTCTAAAGCAGGACTAAACCAGGACTAAAGCAGGACAGCGAAGAAAAACCAGACCGTCCTGTTTGGCACAGATCAGATTTCACCTTTCTGCACAAAAGTCTGAACGAGGACTAAGCTGGACTAACCTGGACTAAAACCTGGATTATAACAGGTCTAAAGGCCAGGTTTATGACAGGACATAAACCTGGACTAAAGACTGGACTAAACTGGACTATACCTGGATTATACAGTTCTAAGGCCAGGTTTTATGACAGGACTAAACCAGACCTAAAACCTGGGCTAAACCCTGGATAAGCCTACTAGACCTGGATTATAGGAACCTGGATTACAACAGGACTAAAGCAGGACTAAACTGGACTTAAAACAGACTAAAACAGGACTAAGCAGCGACTAAGGAAGCAGGACTAAACAGCACTAAAGCAGAGACTCAACCAGAACTAAAGCAGGACTAAAGCAGGATAACCAGGACTAACGCGGACTAAAGCAGGACTAAACAGGACTAAACCAGGACTAAAACAGGACTAAACCAGGACTAAAACAGGACTTGGCTCACGGTTCATTTTGTGGTCACAAGTCTGTCCAAAGTAAAACACAGATTATTCCATATTTGTTTATTGCCATCAAGAACGTGTAAATGACAAAAAAACGTGACAAAAGTTCCAGAGTGCAGCTTTAAATCAGAACTAAAGACTCGAGTAGGTTTAAATCTACTTTTTCCAAAAAAGAAGTGGGTTTATTTCCCCTTAGTGTCTTGTGTTTATCCCTGTGAACTCCTGGTTTTGTTTAGTCCTGTTTTAGTCCTGTTTTAGTCCTGTTTAGACCCGGTGAGTCCGGTCTTACCTCGGATGAAGAGCGACTTGGTCTCGTCCAGGAGCGAGCGACCCGGACAGACACCATGATAGTCCCGGTTTAGATCCTCAGAGCGGCTGTAGTCGTTCACAATACCAAATGGGTGAGACTCGAATAGAGCTGTGGTCTGTTCGATCCGGGGACTCACAGGCGCTTCTGAGAAGCCACGCCCCCTCTCGTACTGCTCCGTGTCTGGAAGGCACTCCCAACTTGTCCCTTCGCGGCTCGGCTCAAGAGACCTCTTGGGCTCAACTAATCGTTCAGATCCTGCTTTAGTCCTGGTTTCAGGTCCTCGTTGGGTCAGGTGTAACTCAGGTCCTGTGATTGGCGGCAGGAGAGACCGGAGGACTTGCTTACTAGACACGACGGCAGACAGCGCTAGAGCGCGGCCGCGGCAGTGGCCTTTCACAGTGAGCCCGATCGAACAGACCCAGCTCAACCTGAGCTCTCACCTGGATCTGGAACCGGACTACAGCCGCTCTGAGGATCTAACCGGGACTATCATGGGTCTGTCCGGGTCCTCGCTCCTGGACGAGACCAAGTCCGCCTTCATCCGAAGTAAGACCGGGCTCAACCGGGTCTAAACCAGGACTAAAACAGGACTAAAACAGGACTAACAAACCAGGAGTCACAGGGATAAACACAAGACACTAAGGGGAAATAACCCACTTCTTTCTTTGGGAAAAGTAGATTTAAACCTACTCGAGTCTTTAGTTCTGATTTTAAAGCTGCACTCTGAACTTTTGTCACGTTTTGTCATTTACACGTTCTTGATGGCAATAAACAAATATGAATAATCTGTGTTTACTTTGGACAGACTGTGACCACAAAATGAACCGTGAAGCCAAGTCCTGTTGTTAGTCCTGGTTTAGTCCTGTTTTAGTCCTGGTTTAGTCTGTTTTAGTCCTGCTTAGTCCTGCTTTAGTCCTGTTTTAGTCCTGCTTTAGTCTGCTTTAGTCCCCTCTTCATAGTTCCGTTATTAACGTTGCTTAGTCCTGCTTTATTCCTGTTTAGTCCTGTTTTAGTCCAGTTTAGTCCTTTATAGCTTATCCCTGTTTTTGTTTGAGTTCCTTGCTTTTAGTCCTGCTTTAGTCTATGTTATAATCCAGGCTTCGTAGTTCCAGGCTTAGTCCAGGTTTAGCCCAGGTTTAGTCCTGGTTTAGTCCTGTCATAAACCTGGCCTTAGAACTGTTATAATCCAGGTATAGTCCAGTTTTAGTCCAGTCTTAGTCCAGGTTTAGTCCTTTCATAAACCTGGCCTTAGACTTTATAATCCATTTTAGTCCAGGTTTTAGTCCAGGCTTAGTCCTCGTTCAGCCGTTTTTGTTTGCAGAAAGGTGAAATCTGATCTGTGCCAAACAGGACGGTCTGGTTTCTCTCGCTGTCCTGACCTCTTTAGTCCTGGTTTAGTCCTGCTTTAGACCTGGTTCTGGACTGCGTGAGAACACCCAGCTGCACTCTGTGATGTCATCAGGTGGACTTTTAAAGCTCCTGTTGTTTAGCTCTGACTTTTGTGTCTCGTTGTTGTTTCTGCAGCTTTGTTTGTGCTTTTATTGTGAAGGGTTGTGGCTTGTGTTTCCACGGCAACGTCCCAGCAGGGTCCTCCACCGTGAACTCTAGGTCTAACCGGCGCGACTAAACTAGGTCTGAACCAGGTCTGAACGGCTGAACCGGGTTTACGAACCATCTGAACCAGTCTGAACCAGACTGAATCCCAGGAGTCTAAACCAGGGACAAACCCCAAGACTTAAAGCCCAAGGCTCATTAAACCAAGACTAATACCACAATGGTCAAACCAGGCACTAAACCAGGATCTAAAGACCAAGGACGTATAAATCCCAAAAGACACATAACAAACCACATGGTTTTAAACCAACCAGGGACTAAACCACTAGTCCTTAAACCAGGGACTAACCAGGTACCTTATAAACAACCTACGGGACCTAAACCTAGGACTAAATCAAGGTCTAAACCGGGACTACAACCAGGTCTAAACCGGTCTACACTACACGGACCTAATAATAGCGCATGTCTAACAAACGCAACAGGAACTAAAAGCACAGGTCGGCTCTAAACTACAGCAGACTTAACCAGACTAAACCAGTGCCCTAAATCCAGGAGCTAAACCAGGTCTAAACCTTGCAGTGACTGAAACAGGACTAAACCCATGGTTCGTAGAACCAGGTGTATACACCAAGGACTAAAAACCAAGCGTCATAAACCACAGACATAAAATCCAGTCCTAACCAGGGACTAAACCAGGACTAAACCAGGTCTAAACCTCAGGACTAAACCAGTTGCGAAACCAGACCCAAAACACAGACCAAAAAACAAGACAAACACCAGACACATAAACCAAAGCGGCTAAACCATTGAGCGTCTAACACCAGGTCTAAACCAGGTCTGAACAGTCTAAAACCAGGTCTAAACCAAGGTCTGAACCAGGTCTAATCAAGGTTCTAACCAGGGCTAAACTTGACAGGCAGTGACTGTGTTTTCTAAAGTTTGTTGAGATAAAACCAGGCAGGATTTTATAGTTTTTTTCAAAAAGTTGTATATTTCTTGGAGTTTACCGTTAAGTCGACAATACGAGCTGCAGCAGACATCCTGGACTCTAAACAAAGACAAACAGACTGAAAGTGTCTGTTTGTATTAAATCACTCGTAACAAACCACAAACAGATCAGAGCTGGAGGAAGAGACGTCTGAGTTGTGACGGACTTATGATTAGCTTAAAAGTTGTATTGTTGAGCCATGCAGGTCTGGAGCGTGTATGTGTGTGTGCGTTAGTTGTGCAGGGTGTGTTATGCGGAGACATGTGCTGACTCTGAGGTGTGGCTGCGCAAGGGATGAGGTACAATGTGAATAGGTGTGTTGGGTAGTCGGTTGTTTTGTGTGGTTCTGTGATGTGGGTCATAGCTCAGGACTGACCACACATGTGCCGCCGACACAAACCAGTAAAGCCTCCAAACTGAAGATTCCACACGTTGACACGCCTCCAGAATCAGAACATGTCCCCCGCCTAAGGCCCAAAGCACGGGACACAGTAGGGCGATGGTAACGGTTACTAAATGACAGTCCTGCCACACATTAAACAAACCATTTTAAGTCACTTTCTCCCAGTCGTTCTTTTTTCCCTGTTTCCTTCACAAATCACGCTGTCAGACTAAACGAGCTCCTGATTAATTATTAATTGGTTCTTTGATTGGGAAAATAAATCTGGATGTGTGGATTTCTTGCTTACTCTCATAACACTGTTATCATGTTATTTCTTATGGTATTTGTTTCTGTTGGTATTTAATTGTTTATTTGATGTTTTCAGTTTGAGAACTCTCATAAATGTAAGATTCAAAAAGTCAAGTAACCTAACCCTAACCTACGTAAGCCGATCGTTTCACAAAAGTCTTATCACCAGGCCCAATTTAGCCCAAGTTTCTTAACTTTACTACTAACAAATTTATATGCCATTTTTTTATGCTTTTTGAAATCCGCAGCGATGATGAGGCAATATTAAGATCCAGTGCCATAATAATAAATACCTAACAATGTGTTAGTCCTATGAGTCCTATGCCTATTATATTGAGTTTAATATTTATTCATAAACTTAACCAATATCCATGAGACTAATCAAAGTCTATAGTCCTCAAATTACCATAAACATATAAATCTTTGCTAGAACGAAAGTGGAGATTATCAAGAAAAAAAGTTACATTCCACACTATCATCTAAAATATCAAAATCTCAATGTCTAGAAAAATCAACTTCAAAAAACTAAAACGATCTCGTGCATTCGTTCTCAAACAATAGCCACACAATCTCTATACTAAATTGAATTGCACAATGCCTTTAAACTTTTGGGTCGTGAAGCAGCACGAGTTGTTCAGACGACTGTCAGGAGCAAAAGAAAGTCGCGACACAAAAAGTCTAAGACGAGTATTTAAAATCTAAGCAGCTCATGCCGTTTTNATGGTTGGATGGAATGCATGTATGTATAAAAAATTATATATAAACATTATTTTACACTTCAAGAATGTAACAGATTCTACAAATAAAGACATAATAAACAGGAATTAAAGCTAAATATATTATTAGAATGTAAAATACATTAAAATATATAAAAAAAAACATTTATTTAAATGCGATTAATCGCGATTAAAATTTTTAATCGCTTGACAGCCCTAGTTTAGAGAAAATCATTCATTCTTTTTTTCATTAAACCACTTGTTCTCGTCGTCGATGACTGGAGCCTATCCCAGTGACTTTGGGCCTTAGGCGGGGAACACCCTGGACAAACACATTCACTCTCTCATTCACTCACAGTGATGCCCAATGAACCTAAACATACAGGTTTGTGGAGGTGGGAGGAGCCAGAGAGCCAGAGAAAACCCACAGTGACACAGAGAGAACATGCAAACTCCACCCAGAGAGATCAGGAGATGTTTATATGGTCCAACCCACGACCTCCTTATTGGGAAGCTCTAACCACTCTGCTACTGTGCACCCCCACAAGAAAAATGAACCTAAAAATAAACTTTATTTTCTATTTTGTCTCATGCTTTTACTTGTTTTTTCTTAATTATTATTATATCCTGCATTTATTTTGTTGCTTTTCATCTATTTAAAAATATCTTGTCTCGTCTAGATTTTTGTGACATTTTGTATTGTCTTTTATTGTTGCTTATTTTCTAACTCTAACCCTCTCTAGCACTCGTTACCTTCTTGGTGGTCTCTAGCCCCGCCCCTGGTCTCTAGCTCCGCCCCTTGTCTGTAGCTCCGCCCCCTTACACTCGTTACCTTCTTGACAGTCTCTAGCTCCGCCCCTGCAGCAGTTACCTTCTTGACAGTCTCTAGCTCCGCCCCCTGGAGCACCTCCTCTCCGACCTGCTCCATCATTCCTGCACACAGCTCTCGTCCCTGAGAGAAACCTCGACTGATCGGGTCCATGAGCTCCTCCAGGACCGAGGCCAGGTACGGCTGCACCTTCTGAGAGTAAAGAGCTTCTGCTGGACCTGAGACCGAGGCTGTGGAGAAGAGACAGAGGAGAAACTAAGACCAGGTACGGCTGCACCTTCTGAGAGAAAAGCAGCTCCGCCGGGGACGAGACCGACGCTGTGGAGAAGAGGAGACAGAGGAGAAGAACGTGAGGAGGAACTAAGACCAGGTACGGCTGGACCTTCTGAGAGTAAAGAGCTTCTGCTGGAGATGAGACCGAGGCTGTGGAGAAGAGGAGAAGAGGAGAACATGAGGAGAAACTGAGACCAGGTACGGCTGGACCTTCTGAGAGACGAGTTCTGCTAGAGCTGAGACTGAGGCTGTGAGGAGGAGAAGAACATGAGGACAACATGAGGAGAAACTGAGGTCAGGTATGGCTGGACCTTTCGAGAGAAAGAACTTCTGCTGGACCTGAAACCGAGGATGTGAGGTGGAGAACAAGAGGAGAACGTCAGAAGAACATGAGGAGGACATGAGTAGAAACTAAGGTCAGGCACGGCTGAATCTTCTGAGAGAAAAGCAGCTCCGCGGAAGATGAGACTGAAGTTGTGGAGAAGAGGAGAACAAGAGGAGAACATGAGAACGAGAGAAGAATGTGAGGAGAAACTAAGGCTGAACTTTCTGAGAGTAGGGCATCTCTGCGGGAACAACACTTAGGTTATGAGGAGGAGAAAGAGAAGAATGTGAGATGAAAATGAAAAGACGTGAGGTGAACATGAGGAGGACATGAGGCTAGACCTAGGAGGAGGAGAAAGAAGAGAAAAAGAAGAACATGGAGATGAAAACATGGGAAGAATGTAAGGAGAAACTGAAACCAGACACAACTAGATCTTCTAAGAGTAGAGAAGTTCTGCTGGAGACGAGACTGAAGCTGTGGAGAAGAGAAAGAGCAGAACATGAGGAGAACGTGAGGAGAACGTGAGGACATGATGACACTGAGGCTGTGAAGAAGACAAAAATTTTTTTTTTCATTTCACTTTTGCCAATAAATGAGCACAATCACATTTTTGTCATAAAAGACCCAGAACCAGAATCAGGAACATTCGACTGCATCTGACTGGGACGTCTGTAGCATCAGTGTGGTCCTACACTTTTTTAATAATCCTGTCACCAAAACCTTCTGGGTCTGAGAGAAAAGTCCTCTCCACAGGGATCAGTCTTAGGCCCTCTGCTGTTTTGTTTTAGTCCTACTTCAGTCCCGGTTGAGTTCTCACCTCAGTCCTGTTTTAGTCCAGGTTTAGTTCTCACCTCGGACTCTCTCCTCCACTTCTTCTCGGCTCCTCTGGATCTGGTCCATGTCCGAGTGGATCAGAACTCCTTCTGCTTCAGACTCGTCCTCAGCTCGTCTTTTAGAGACGAGAGTTTGTCCAGAAAAACCTCCTGGACCAGAAAGTACGCCGCTTCTACCGTCTGAGAACGAAACAGAGAAAGAATCAAACTAACAACCCCTGGACAGAGAGAGAGGAGAATCCAACCCAGACTCTTTCCCTGGCAGCAGACCCAGACTTACAGCGAACCAAAGGCGTTTCTTCTCGGTTTTCTTGGCCTTCAGCTTCGGCAGCAGATCTTTCTCCAGAACCGGCAGAAGTTTCTCCATCACCAGGTTCGACAAAACCTGAGAAAACAAGAATGTCCAGAGGAAAGTGTCTTTAAAACACCAGAGAGAGGTTTTATGAGGTCTACTATTGAAATAATCTGGCTCTGGGAGATGAAGACGAGGAGAGGGGGAGGAGGAGAAGGACAGGAGGAGGAGAGGAGGAGGAGAGGAGGAAGAGGAGGAGAGAAAAAGGAGGAGGATAGAAGGAGGAGGAGAGCAGGAGAGGAGAAAAAGGAGGAGAAAGAGAGGCGGAGGAAGAGGGGGAGAAAAGGAGGATCAGAGAAGGAGAAGGAAGGAGGAGGAGGAGAGAAGGAGAGAAAAAGGAGGAGGAGGATCCTGCTCCGACACAAACATGAGCCTGACTCTGACATTTACACTTGTGCCCTCGAGCAAAACACTTCCTCATGGGCACAACCTGTCCTGTTGAGATTCCACCAAAAGACCTGTTTTAGTCCTGCTTTAGTCCTGGTTTAGTCCTGTTTTAGTCTGGTTTAGTCCTGTTTAGTCCTGCTTTAGTCCTGTTTTAGTCCTGGTTTAGTCCTGTTTTAGTCCTGGTTTAGTCTGTTTTAGTCCTGGTTTAGTCCTGCTTTAGTCCTGTTTTAGTCCTGGTTTAGTCCTGTTTTAGTCCTGGTTTAGTCCTGTTTTAGTCTGTTTTAGTCCTGGTTTAGTCCTGTTTTAGTCCTGGTTTAGTCCTGCTTTAGTCCTGCTTTAGTCTGCTTTAGTCCTGGTTTAGTCCTGCTTTAGTCCTGGTTTAGTCCTGCTTTAGTCCTGCTTTAGTCCTGCTTTATCCTGTTTAGTCTGGTTTAGTCCGTTTTAGTCCTGGTTTAGTCCTGTTTTAGTCCTGCTTTAGTCCTGTTTAGTCCTGCTTTAGTCCTGGTTTAGTCCTGTTTTAGTCCTGCTTTAGTCCTGGTTTAGTCCTGGTTTAGTCCTGTTTTAGTCCTGCTTTAGTCCTGTTTTAGTCCTGCTTTAGTCCTGGTTTAGTCCTGGTTTAGTCCTGTTTTAGTCCTGCTTTAGTCCTGTTTTAGTCCTGCTTTAGTCCTGCTTTAGTCCTGCTTTAGTCCTGGTTTAGTCCTGCTTTAGTCCTGTTTTAGTCCTGCTTTAGTCCTGCTTTAGTCCTGCTTTAGTCCTGGTTTAGTCCTGCTTTAGTCCTGCTTTAGTCCTGGTTTAGTCCTGCTTTAGTCCTGGTTTAGTCCTGCTTTAGTCCTGGTTTAGTCCTGCTTTAGTCCTGGTTTAGTCCTGGTTTAGTCCTGTTTTAGTCCTGCTTTAGTCCTGTTTAGTCCTGCTTTAGTCTGCTTTAGTCCTGCTTTAGTCCTGGTTTAGTCCTGCTTTAGTCCTGCTTTAGTCCTGCTTTAGTCCTGGTTTAGTCCTGCTTTAGTCCTGTTTTAGTCCTGCTTTAGTCCTGGTTTAGTCCTGCTTTAGTCCTGTTTTAGACCTGTTTTAGTCCTGCTTTAGTCCTGCTTTAGTCCTGGTTTAGTCCTGCTTTAGTCCTGGTTTAGTCCTGCTTTAGTCCTGGTTTAGTCCTGGTTTAGTCTCAGTATTAACTGTATTGATCATATTAACAGTATTGACAGTAGTTTTATTGATCGTATACTGATCAGTATTGATTATTGATCGTTTTCTCACCCTGACGTCGCTGCCGATGGTCATGTCCCACGTCCTGAATCGTCCCTGTGATTCTCGGTAAAACTGAACGGCTTTGAGGAACGACTTCACCTCACACGAGCTCTTCTTCAGGAAGTCTGACACGGGACACAGAACAGGAGAAAGTCAGACAAGACGCCTCTCCACAGACCCGACTTTTACTTAACTCTGGTTCAGACTCTCCTGTACGTAGACCTGAAGGAGGAGGAGAACTGGAGGAGGAGAGAAGAAGGAGGAGAGAGAAGGAGGAGGAGAGAAGGAAGAGGAGAGAGGAGGAGGAGAGGAAGAGAAGACAGAGGAGAGAAGGAGGAGGAGAGAAGGAGAGAAGGAGGAGAGAGAAGACAGAGGAGAGAAGGAGGAGAGTAGGAGAAGAAGAGGAGGAGGAGGAGAGAAGGAGGAGGAGGAGGAGAGTAGGAGGAGGAGGAGGAGAGTAGGAGAAGAGAAGAGGAGAGAAGGAGGAGGAGGAGGAGGAGGAGAGAAGGAGGAGGAGAGAAGGAGGAGGAGGAGAGAAGGAGAAGAGGGAGGAGGAGGAGGAGGAGAAGGAGGAGGAGAGAGAAGGAAGAGAAGACAGAGGAGAGAAGGAGGAGAGTAGGAGAAGAAGAGGAGGAGGAGGAGAGAAGGAGAAGAGACAAGGAGGAGAGAAGGAGGAGGAGAGAAGGAGAGGAGAGAGGAGGAGGAGAGAAGGAGAAGGAGGAGGAGGAGGAGGAGAGAGAGAAGGAGGAGGAAGGAGGAGAGGGAGAGAGGAGGAAGAAGAAGGAAAGAAGAGGAGAGAAGGAGAGAGGAAGAGAAGGAAGGAGGAGAGAGAAGGAAGAGAGTAGGAGAAGAAGAGGAGGAGGAGAGAAGGAAGAGAAGACAGAGGAGAGAAGGAGGAGGAGAGAAGGAGGAGGAGAGAAGGAGGAGAGTAGGAGAAGAAGAGGAGGAGGAGAGAAGGAGAAGAGAAGAGAGGAGAGAAGGAGGAGAAAAAGGGGAGAAGAGGAGGAGAGGAGAGAAGGAGGAGGAGGAGAGAAGAGGAGAGGAGGAGGAGGTAGGAGAAGAGAAGGAGGAGAGAAGGAGGAGGAGGAGGAGAGAAGGAGGAGGAGGAGAGGGAGGAGGAGGAGAGAAGGAGGAGGAGGAGGAGAGAAGGAGGAGGAGGAGGAGAGGAGGAGGAGGAGGAGAGAAGGAGGAGGAGAGAAGACAGAGGAGAGAAGGAAGAGAAGCAAAGGAGGAGAGAAGGAGGAGAAAAGAAGGAGAAGAGAAGAAAAGAAGGAGGAAGAGGAGGAGGACTGACTCTCCGCTCCGCAGACGTGACTCGTACCTCGGTCCTGTTGCTTCACGTAGACCTGACTTGCCCTGACTTGCCTCTCCGCAGACCTGACTCGTACCTGGACCAGACTCTCCTCTCCGTAGACCTGACTTGCCTGTACGCAGACCTGACTCGTACCTTGGTTCTGGTGCCTGACACAGTCCAGGATGACGCTCAGAAAGCCTCTTATCGTCTCTACAGTTCTCGCTCTTACCTTGGTCCTCTCCTCTCCGCAGACCTGACTCGTACCTGGACCAGACTTGCCTCTCTGTAGACCAGACTCTCCTCTCCGTAGACCTGACTCGCCTGTACGCAGAGCCGACTCGTACCTTGGTTCTGGTGCCTGACACAGTCCAGGATGACGCTCAGAAAAGCCTTTGTCTCTGTTGTTGTTTGAAGCAGAAATACGAGTCTCGTCGATACGGCAACCGGAGGTAAACAGGAAACTGTCCCGGCATCGAGGAAAGGGGTGGAGCAAAGTCCTCCTTAACACCTGTCGAAACACAACACCTGTCACACCTGTCAGTTTAAATGTCTGTATCCTAAAGTCCTAACCCAAGTCTATTCAACAATATACAGTATAATGTCTCTTCTTTGTAGATTTAATTCTGGGTTAATATTCTGCAAACAGTGGCCAACTAAAGCCGCTGCACACTACAGGAGTTAAGAATCTTTAGCAATTTTCTGACTTTAGCCAAAGAAAAGAATGTTCCACAGACATAAGGACATTTACAGGATTATTTGTGTCACAGTCGCATCATCGTCGCAGAAGAACAGAGACAAAAAAGAATCCTGCACTTGGACCACGAGCACAAACAGTTACGTTTATTTACAGATGAAGAGGCGACGTTTCTTCTTTATTATACGTGCAGCAGGTGACGATGCTCCTGACAAACGGTCACAGCGACGCACAGACAGAAGGAGAGAAACGACAGAAAATCTCTTTACTCTGAAATAAAGATTAATCTGACTTCATGTATTCAATCATTATTCAGTTTTAGGTGGTGACTTTTTATGCTTCAGACCTTGTTTAGTCCCAGTTTCTATATTTGGGTTTAATGCTGACATTCTCCAAGTCTATGGTTTTAATCACTAAACAGTTCCTAGTCCTGTGAATATTTGGTGCAATCGCAAGTCAAATACGACGACGATAAAAATGTAGTTGAAAATCCCTGTCCTAACCCTTCACACAAAGAAATTCTGTTCATTATGGGAGAAGAGAGAAGGTTAAATGTTAAGTTGTGATGGAAAGAACACGATGTCTTGTACATAAGGCGACCAGAACAATTCAAGACTGTCCTGGAATTCACACATGTGTCTTTAACCCAGTCCCACGTTTTTTTTTTAAATCCTCCGAACCTCGACTGACTCCTGCAGATTCTGTGTGGCTCTTCATTATGCCAGGATACGAACACACACACGCTTTCTCCTCACGCGGAAACACTAAAGTCAGATACATTTGTCATGACAAAGTCTCATGTCTGCGTGAGTTCTGAAGAATTAAAACAGAAATCTGGTGAAATCCACGCTGTGTTCTGTCGTGATTGAATCCTTTAGAGTTTTTAGTTCATAAAGTGCTGTGGTCATTATTCAGCCAACATGGGACAGAAAATTAAAGACTGTTTAAAACCTCCTGAAGTGCTGAACAAATTTTAGCTTTGTCAACAGCATACTCACGAGGAATTTCTGCATATGACAGACATCCAGACTTGTGTCACTCACACAGAGCTGAGCGTGCTTTTCTCCTCCTCACCTCTGATTGTGGTGGAAATTCAGCGTCCTGATTTTCAGACTATCTCACATGGTCACCCATATTGTACATATTGTTTTGAACACCACCTAAAACAAAAATCACCTCCTAGATACTTTATATAAACCTACAAGCAGCACAAGCAGACCTCTGTCCAGAGTGTGTATCTGTCACGCAGCACAAACATCTCGATCGTACGACTCTCACAGTCACACAAAAGCCTGAGCTTGTGTGATGTTCATGGAGGACAGTCTGTTTTCTCTTCTTACAGCTGCTTTTAGCTTTTTTAGCTCAACAACGCGAGGTGTTCCTGAGAAACTAAATCTGAGCGGCGATCATGCAGTTCTGACTTTGTTTAAGCGTCTGTCTTAAAGCTCACACTGCCTCCAGATCCTGATCCAGATCCTGATCCGTGTAGGTGTGTGGTCACAAGGGCTTGCACCGACTAGGCGACTAGGCGACTACTTTGAGAGGTAGTCGACTAGTCGAAGAATAATTAAATCAGAGGTTGGCCTAAGAAAAAGCTCTTTTAAACTTGTAATTCTAACACATAAATGTCAGCAACTCGTCCGATTTTTCCCCAGCCCGTTCTACGTCTCTCCAGGCAGTGTTTTTCCGCCTCAGGATGCTTTGTCCCTTCGCCTCAGCAGAGCGCGCTGTAGACTACCCCTGCCTTGCATAGCGCACGGACACTCTGTGCCTCCACTACCGAGCGCGACCCCGGCTCCACTCCAATAATGCACGAACTGTCCGCCCAGAGCGCGTTGTATAGCCCGGCTCAGAGCTCTCGGACCGTTTGCTCCAACGCGCCTTGGCCAGCCGTCTCCAAACGCACATCGTCCTCCTGGACCCGAGTCTGTGGATCTACACTGGTCTTTGGTCTTAAAAAGCTTTACAGCGCGGTTTGTGTTAGAAGGAGACCAGAGGAAAAGAGTGATGAGTGATGTGTGTCACACACGCACAAATAGGCTTAATTAGCTTTTTTTTTCTTCTTCTTCTTTGTAAAATCAAAGAGCCTACGTTCAGCTTTATTACAGGGCATTAGGTACAAACAATGTTTTCTAATAATATAGTCAGTATAAATAAGCCGTTTCTACCAATCGCCCAGGCAAAATCATCGTGCCTTTGGATCTTTGTTTTTGTTAATGATGTCATCGACTAGTCGAAGTCGACGCGACTAACGCTCTCGACTAGTCGACTACTAACATTCAGTAGTCGTGCAACCCTAGTGGTCACTCACACTGAGCCTGGAGCGTGTGTTGGGACAGAGGTTCACACTGAGAGTTTTGGGTTTATTTCACCTCAGTTTATTTCCTGTTTGACTTTTCTCCTACACTGGACAAACACGAGACGTTTATTTACTTTAGTAACGATCTGATGTTACGCGTGTTGACTTTGGTTCAGTTTAACCTGCACCAGTGGAACACGCTTCACTACAAACCTGAATTAAACTTAAATACAACCCACTGCAGTCGTACGAGAGAGAACGAAGGATAAGTTTGAGTCGGGACCTTCTGAAGAGATCTGAAAGTGTTTTTTGAGGAAGACTCAGACCAGAGGAGCATGTTTACGACGCTCTCAGGACGTTTGTGATCCTCAGACAGGAAAAAGAAGATCACAGAGAGACTGAAGGAAAACTGTGACAAGACGACGACGCGACAAACTAAAACACGACTCAAGACTGACGTAAGAAAAGATCAGAGTGTATGTGACTGACTGGAGTCGTCGGGGAAACACTGATCCACCAGCTGCATGTACTTCTCCTCTGTGGTCAGGACAGCGCCACCTGTGGGCAGCAGACGGTGGAGCGGAGCGCCGCCCTTCAGGAAACTCTGACAGACAAACAAACAAACAACATAAACACAAACAAACAACATCCAAGTGCCAAAATAATCTCCAAATGCTTTTGTATGTCCCTCCCCCTCTTTGTCCTTAGCCCTGCCTCCTTTACTTAAGCCCCGCCCTCTCCTCTCTAAGCCCCGCCCCTCTCTCTAAGCCCCTCCCCTTCCTCTCTAAGCCCCGCCCCTCTCTCTAAGCTATAAAAATGATAAAGTCGACGTGTGTTTTTATACTAAACTTTGACTGATCCAAATCCAATCCAATTACTATTTTAATCTAGTTTTATGGCTTCAACTTTATTCTAAAAACAATAATATTATTGGATTTTTTTATTATTTTTTCTTGTAAAATTATAACAAACTTTTAGAGCATAAACGTTATTTTTTATCAAGTTATGAGCTTAGGTTTATAGCTAATCTTTTTTTTTTTTTTTTTGTTTTTTTTTTTTTGTTTTTACTACCTTCTGATGTTCGTCCCTCCTCTCTCTCTTTAACCCCTCCCCTCCTCTTTAAGCTCCTCCCCTCTCCCCCCCCCTCCCCTAGCCCCTCCCCCTCCTCTCTAAGCCCCGCCCCCTCACCTCCAGACTCTCGTGACACTCCAGGCTGTAGTTGGCTCTCACTACGATGTATCTCTCTCTCCATTTCCTCGTCTCGTCGAAGTAAAACACGGCGTCTTCGTACAGGACCTCCCCGCCTTCAGGGGGCGCCTACGGGTCAGAGGTCACAGGGTTTACAGAGGTCACAGGGGTCACAGAGGTCACAGGGGTTTTCAGACCACGACCCCCAAAACAGCGACTCATGACCCCAACTTCAAATTAAATAAACCTGTCTGATGATTTCAAGTTGTAAACCCGGTCAGAAAAGGGTTTTAGTAGTTTGTTTTGTCATTTGACTGAAATCCATTAGAAAATACTGTTTTTAATGTAAATAATTGATTCAATGCACTAAGTGACTGAGGCTCATCTGGGACGTCCCGTTACAACATCAGCCTCGTTCTTATCAGATCCAACAGTGACAAGATATTCTCCTTTAAACGTAAATTAAATAAGTATTCCAAACTGGCAGCTCTGTGTTTCGACAGGAAAGAGAAAACGACACATTTCTGTTTAAATATTTGTAGATGAAGGTTAAAGTCTCACTGTGGAACTTTCTGGAGGTGAAAGGTCAACTACACACTTCAGTAGAATTATAAAGTTAAAACCAGCGTCTACTCTAACCCTGGATGTGCACAGACTGAGAGTTCAGCGCAGGTTCTGCAGAACTTACAAAGTGATTAAAGTGTTTATGACACATTTGTATTTAGTTTGTTAGATTAACACCTGTTGTAATTATAAATGATAGTTTAACTTTAATCAAGAACAAGTTTGTGGAGAAAATGTGAAAATCTGTTGAAAACACAAACAGGAAGTAGAGCAGAGTTCACCTGATGACATCACACTGGAGACAAAGACATTTTACATTTAATCACAAGAAACTGACTTTATAACTCTGTAAACACATGTTTAACACAACAGTGAGTTCTAGTGGATTTATGGCTCAAGTTACAAAAACATTAAATGTAAATTGGCCTAAACTCTTCAAGGCCTAATATATTAACAGTTGGTGGTAACTACCCAGTGTGATGTCATCATTGACAGGGCCGGCCCTAGCCCTTTTGGCGCCCTAGGCAAGATTTCATTTAGACCCCAGCGCCCGCCCCAACATCACTATATTTAACTTTTTTTTTCTGAGTTTAATTGTGTATAGGTCTATGAGATCTAGTGTTGAAGGCAAGGTCATGTTTGTTTTTTAGTTATTGTATTTTATTTATTTTTTAATTTTCTCTGAAGAAAATAGATGCAATTTCCTATAATCTGGAGTATTTTTGACCAATTAAAGTATCTTTTACATTAGTAAAGTTATATTATACTATGTAGCATAAATCCTCACAAAGATACACATTATTTGGGGCCCAATTTGTAATGTGGCCCCAGCTGTTTGTGGTCATAACTCAATGAATATGTGTCGTAATGACACAAAATAAAAACTGGCAAATAGCTTATGAGTGGTAGAACATGATTTCATATTGGGGTGCAATTTGGCGCACTCACCACCAGATGGCGCCCAAGGCAACCGCCTAGTTTGCCTATGCCTAGGACCGGCCCTGATCATTGATGAACAGGAAGTACATGTTTAAAGCTAAAAACAACCAAACTGGAATGAAATTTAAAAAGTGTTGAGTAAACCTTAAATATATTGATCCTAACTTTGTGGAATCATTAGTTCAACTTGTCATGGACACTTTACAACCAAAGCGTCTACGTACACAGACCTCTGAGTAGTGCAGAACCTACGCAGGTCTGAGGAAAGAATCCACATGAAGTCTGTATTTCCTGGAGACTGCAGAGGTCTGATGCAGCTTTCAGTTCATGATACGAGTGTTCTCCCGGGAATTTAAAGGAACCTGTGTGACTTTGGACAAAACCGGACCACAGCACTTTACAAGAAACCTGTACGTGTCCCGACCCGAACCCTCCTCACAGTCTGTGTACCTCCAGGGTTAACGTTAAAAACACTGCTGCTGTTTCCTCCAGACCAGAGCTACAACATGATTCTGCTCAAGTCTGGTTTGAACAAAAAGTGACACAGTTGAGCTTTAAATGAAACACACAGAGAGAAAAGACCGAGTCCAGGACAATCTCAGTCTCACTTCTGTGTCAGTCTCAAGTCTGGTCTGAGCAGCTGTAAGGTCTGTCTGAGCAGCTGTAAGGTCTCTCACCTTCTGTCGGAGCAGCTGTAAGGTCTGTCTGAGCAGCTGTAAGGTCTGTCTGAGCAGCTGTAAGTCTCTCACCTTCTGTCTGAGCAGCTGTAAGTTCTGTCTGAGCAGCTGTAAGTGTCTCACCTTCTGTCTGAGCAGCTGTAAGGTCTGTCTGAGCAGCTGTAAGTGTCTCACCTTCTGTCTGAGCAGCTGTAAGGTCTGTCTGAGCAGCTGTAAGTCTCTCACCTTCTGTCTGAGCAGCTGTAAGGTCTGCTCTTGCTGCTGTTCGCTCTGGACTTCGTTGAACCGAGCCACACAAAACTGTTTCCGGTAAAACGGAGCGAACCGCCGAAGCTCCGCCTCCGCCTCACCTGCACACACAGAGGCTCATTAGCATAAAGGGGCGGGGCCTGGGCACAGACTCCGCCTCCTCACAAACACATTAACACACACAGATTCAAATCCAGACTAGTGGTGGAGGACCAGACTGACAAATCATCATTATTCTAAATATTTTTTTGTAAAACAGGGTTTTTAATCTTTTTTACAATTCGTCTGATAATTATTAGGGCATCGAGCAAAGACATGCTCCAAAAGCTAAATCATTAAAATTAAAAATATAAAAAGTACACTGCAAAAAAATCTATTTCTGGCCTCGCTTAAAATGACCTGAATTCAGATATTTTATCTGGATTTGAGTCATTTTAGCTGAATAAGATTTAATTGCTTATGTAATGTAGAATATGTTTCTGGTTTCAAGGAATTTCTGCCCAGTTCCAAGAGAATTTGGCTTAAAAGAGGAAAATACATTTGCTAGTGGGGTCAGTAAAATGTTCTTAACAAATGAACTGTCTCAAAGTGAGAAGCAACGTCTTCAAACACGACCAAAACAATAATCCAGGTTTATAGATGTCAAGTTTGTCAACATTTCTGAAAATAACGTTGAAATCTCCAGAATCAAGACATTTTATCTGGTCATTTTTCAGACGTGCCGGGATTAAAACAGTCTGAGGGCCGCATCTGGCCCCCGGGCCGTAGTTTGCCCAGGTCTGCATTAAACTGTCCATGATGTCGACAGAGAAAAGAAAAGGTCAAGTTCAACCAAAACAAACAAACTCTGTTTATACATAAAGACATTTAAAGAACATTATAATTACACAAAACAACAAGATTAAATAAATAACATTTACTTTAACTCTTGTGTCTCGTTAGAAAAAAGTTCCTAATCTCCTGTGTGAATGTGTGAGTCCTGTGCTGTTCATAAAAACTGAAATAAAAAGCTGGACTAAAGCAGGACTAACTCAGGCCGGTCTGAGGTTTATTCAAATCCTGAGGTTTTATGCAAACTCTCTCTCTCTCTTTGCGTTTGTGACCTGGTCTGGTTTGGTCTGGTCTGGTTTGGTCAGGATCAGGGTCAGATACAGGGACAATAAATGGAACCTTAACCCTTGTATACTTTGTTTATGTGATGTTTATTTAAGTTGTTGAGAAAGTTCCTGAGCCTCGTAAAGTTTGTGAAGAATGTCAGACATGTTCAGAGACAGACGACGAACCTGTTCCACCGGCCCCGCCCCCCGACACACGTGCACCGGCCCCGCCCCCTCACACACGTGCGCCGGCCCCGCCCCCTGACTTAGACCACGCCCCTCCGCAGACACACGCGTGACAGGTCCGACAGGTGAGACTCGCCTCATGTTTGTGTGAAACGATCCGTGTCACGTTTCCATAGCGACAAACAAATATGATCAGAATGTCCCAGAGTTTAGACCAGAGAACAGAGCTCAAACCCAGTGTGACTTTGGGCTTTAGGCGGGGGACAGTCTGGAGTCTCAGGGATGAAACATGATTGATAAAGTAAAGTTTATTAAGCACAACGGCAGAGAAGTTTGTACCAGATTCAGGCTTTTACAGCTCATTTACTTCTGTGGTCCTGGAGGCTCATCGGACTTGTTTTTAGTTGTAGGAGGAAACCTACGCAGACACGGGAAAAACATGCAAACTCCAAATAGAAAGGCCCCGAGAGTCGAACCCAGGACTTCTAACCCAAATCCAGATTCAAACCCAGAACTGGACTGATGACATTAGTAAAACAAATACACATTTCTTGGACAGAATATAAAAGCTTTGCTCTGCATCAGAAACTCAATAAAACAAGGAAAAGACATATTTTCTGAGAATAAAGTTGAAGCCATAAAACCTGAACTGTGACGAGATTAAAATCCTAAATATTCTCAGGACTTGGACTTTTCAGATATTTGTATAAAAACACACAATCGATGTTTATATTTCTAACAATGTTCTATGAAATTCAAGTTTAATAATGAAAAATTCCTTTTTATGGTTTTGACTTTATAGAATTGTGAATTTACTCTCCAAATATCACAAGTTTATTTGTCTCTTATACCGGGGCCTGATTGAAACAGATCACAGGCCGCATTTGGCCCCCGGGCCGCAGTTTGCCCAGGTCTGTATAACTCCTGCACCAGCCTGATCCCGTCAGAGCTCAGAAGCTAAGCAGGGTGGGCCTGGGCAGGACTTGGATGGGAGACTCTGGAGGTGAGACAGAGGAGAGACTGTTGTTGTGTCCTTGGGCAAGACACTTCTCCCACCAGGCCTGGTCTGGATGTAGAGATACACAGTGGCGGCTCCTGACTCATTTCTTTGGTGGTGCTATGGTCAATACATTGCCAGCTATTAAAGCCTAATGCCCCCAATTATACTGTCTAATCAATCTATATATACTGTATATATACTGTATATATAATCTTATTTTAATTACACCACTAGATGTTATTCATGTGAAATCAAATGGCATGTGGCCAACTTATGTCAATAAAACTATAAAATCAAGATATAGACCAGTAAAATACATAAGCAGGTTTTATAATAATATGAACATGTCTATTTGTTAATATTTAAGACAATACAACCAGCCTGAGAGCCGAATATTCTGAGTTGGATCAGGCTCCGCGCTCTCTTGACTGTGTTTAACTGACAGGTGAACGTGCCTTGCGTCGTCATGTACGTCTGCGTGACGACGCACAGCGTAGGGGCAGCACTCGCGAGTCCCATTAGTTTACATTATAGAGCTGAAACTTAGAAAAAACAGCTCTTACATTAGATTCTATGGAAGCGGTGGGTGTGATTTTATGTCATGCAGAGATCGCACCAAAAGAGGCGGGACTATGTACTGGCTGCTGAAAATAAGCTCTTCTAACTGGACAAGGATGTTTAATGGCATTTTAATCAAGTTTTAATCAGGTTTTAATCAGGTTTGATCAACTTTAACTACACACCTCGCTCATTTTTTCCTCTTTTGTTGGCGGTGCGTCACATCTATCGCCCTAATGACGAGCCGCCCCTGGAGATAGACTGATATATCGGCCGGCCGATATTTGGATTGTTTTGTCCGATCTTTGCTCCGACAGTCGTCTGCTTCACACTGATCAGCTCTGAGTCAGTTTAGATAGAAATGATTCAGTTTGTTTTATATTTCTACATTCTGCTGTTTTGAAAAGAAGAACTATCTTTAAAATGTTCTGTAATGAGCACAAACATTAAACTATGAGACACAATAATAGTTTAGATTGAACTGTTTCTTCTCATCTCAGCTCTGTTTAAATAAAACTAAAATAAGAAAACTGGTTTCAGAAATTGGCCTTTGTCGATCTCTACGTTAGTTTAGGGTTACGTTACTTTATTTGTACTCAAAGGTAAATTAGTCTTGCAGTTTGAGAATACTCAAATACAATTAAATAAACAAACAAATAGCACTATATATATGTTAGAATAAAACAGTGTTATGAGTGTTCATGAGCACAAGAGTAACAAGAATCCAACACATCACAGATTATTCATCAGAACAATTATTAATTAATCTGTCATTTAGTCTGAAGCTGTGATTTGTGAAGGAAACAGGGATAAAAAGAACGACTGGAGAAAGTGACTTAAATGTTTGTTAATGTTGCAGAATGTCATTTATAAACCGTTACATCCCTACTGTGTCCCAGTGACTTTGGGCCTTAGGCGGGGGACATGTTCTGATTCTGAGGCGTGTCACGTGTGGAATCTTCAGTTTGTAGATTCACAGGTTTGTGTCGGTGGCATGTGTGAGTCACGTCTGAGCTATGACCTCACACACACAACACAACACACACCCTGACCCACACACACACATGTACCTCACCACTGCACACACCCAGAGTCACACATGTCCCCTACACACCCTGCACACACGTCCACACACACAACACGCTCAGACCTGCAGCTCAACAAACAACTTTCACACAAACTCACGTCACGTCCACAAAGTCAGACGTCTCTTCCTCCAGCTCTGATCTGTTTGTGGTTTGTACGAGTGACTTTAATACAAACAGACACTTTAGTCTTTGTGTCTTTGTTTAAGTCCAGATTCTGCTTGCTGTCGACTTTACGGTAAATCACAGAAATATAATAAAACTATAATCCTGCTGGTTTTATCTTTAGAACAAACACACAGTCCAAGTTTATTAGACCTCTTTCTCATCGACTTTCGGAAATCACAGGGTATAAACCTCTCAACTAAAATCCTGCTGTTTGGTCCTCCTGGTTTAGACCAACTCCTTAAAACTGGTCCTAGTCCTGGTCAGTTTAGAGTTTAGTCCTGTTTAGACCTGGTTTAAAACCTGTAGACTAGTCCTGTTCAGTTTCCTGGCCTGGTTTAGTCCTGGTTTAGACCTGTTTAGTCCTGGTTTAGACCTGGTTTAGTGCTGGTTTTAGACTGGTTTAGACCTGTTTAGACCTGGTTTCCTGAGACCTGGTTTATAGACCTGGTTTCAGATACCTGGTTTAGCCTGGTTTAGACCTGGTTGTCGAGACCTGGTTTCAGAGACCTGGGTTTCAGACCTGGTTTCAGACCTGGTTCAGCCTTCAGACCCGGTTCACGGCTGGAGGACCCTGCTTGCGGACCTGTTGCCGTGGAAACACAAGCCTGTCACCCTTCACAATAAAAGCACAAACAAAGCTGCAGAAACAACAACGAGACACAAAAGTCAGAGCTAAACAACAGGAGCTTTAAAAGTCCACCTGATGACATCACAGAGTGCAGCTGGGTGTTCTCACGCAGTCCAGAACCAGGTCTAAAGCAGGACTAAACCAGGACTAAAGCAGGACAGCGAAGAAAACCAGACCGTCCTGTTTGGCACAGATCAGATTTCACCTTTCTGCACAAAAGTCTGAACGAGGACTAAGCCTGGACTAAACCTGGACTAAACCTGGATTATAACACAGGTCTAAGGCCAGGTTTATGACAGGACTAAACCTGGACTAAGACTGGACTAAAACTGGACTATACCTGGATTATAACAGTCTAAGGCCAGGTTTATGACAGGACTAAACCAGGACTAAAACCTGGGCTAAACCTGGACTAAGCCTGGACTAAACCTGGACTTATAACAGGACTAAAGCAGGACTAAAGCAGGACTAAAACAGGACTAAAGCCAGGACTAAAACTGGACTAAAACAGGACTAAACAGGACTAAAGCAGGACTAAAGCAGGACTAAAACAGAACTAAAGCAGGACTAAAAGCAGGACTAAAGCAGGACTAAAACAGGACTAAAGCAGGACTAAAGCAGGACTAAAACAGGACTAAACCAGGACTAAAACAGGACTAAACCAGGACTAAACAGGACTTGGCTCACGGTTCATTTTGTGGTCACAAGTCTGTCCAAAGTAAACACAGATTATTCATATTTGTTTATTGCATCAAGAACGTGTAAATGACAAAAACGTGACAAAAGTTCCAGAGTGCAGCTTTAAATCAGAACTAAAGACTCGAGTAGGTTTAAATCTACTTTTCCCAAAGAAAGAAGTGGGTTTATTTCCCCTTAGTGTCCTTGTGTTTATCCTGTGACTCCTGGTTTTGTTTAGTCCTGTTTTAGTCCTGTTTTAGTCCTGGGTTTAGACCCGGTTGAGTCCGGTCTTACCTCGGATGAAGGCGGACTTGGTCTCGTCCAGGAGCGAGGACCCGGACAGACCCATGATAGTCCCGGTTTAGATCCTCAGAGCGGCTGTAGTCCGGTTCAGATCCAGGTGAGACTCAGGTGAGGCTGTGGTCTGTTCGATCCGGGACTCACGGTGAAGCCACGCCCCCTCGCGCTGCTCGTGTGTCTGAAGCACTCCCGGTCCCTGCGCTCGGGCTGGACCTGGCTCAGACTTGGTTCAGTCCTGGTTTAGTCCTGGTTTAGTCCTCCGTTGGTCCGGTGAACTCAGGTCTGTGATTGGCGCAGCGGCGGATGCGTCTCTCCTCCTGACGCGCGCGCACAGAGGCGGGGCGCGCGTGCACAGAGTCCCCGCAGGTGTGTGCACGTGCAGCTGAAGCGCGCGCTCACGGCAGAAGTTCAGCCTGTTCTGTTCGAGCCTCAGAAAAACCTCCGCCTCAAAGTCCGGAAGTTGAAGCTGAAAATTGTTTATGAATCATTTGTTCTGAGGAAGAGACTGTGGGACAAATGTCGTTTAAATGTTTTTTCTTCACAGTAAAACACATTACGACAGTTGTATTGAGTTTCACACAGAGACACTTGTGACGCTCAAACACCGACAGACGACGCAACGCCAACAAAAACAGAAAATAACTGAGGTTTGGAGTAGATCAAAACTGATCAAACTTGATTAAAATGCCTTACACATCCTGGTCCAATCAGAGGAGCTTATTTTCTTAGTCCCGCCTCTTCTGGTCTGATCTCAGCCTCGTTTAAATACTCACCCGATCACAAGCACATGTTTTGTTTGTTTTTCAGTTTCAGCCCTTCAATGCAAACTACATTTTTCAATTGCACCTCGAGCGTCACGTAGGGGAGAGCAGGCTTGGCTAATCTCACATTAACCACTTTAACTTATTCTGATCAAAACTTATTGATCATTTAATGGAAACTGTTCACCTGTGACAACCAACCCCAAGTCTGGGATGGTTGGCACAATGTTGTGTTTATGGGAAATCGATGACTAATGTGTCTTTGGTTTGATTTAATTTTGATTCAAGAATGTTTTACATTTTATGAATCAGGAGACGTTCAATTACAAGAAAAAGGCGACTGGAAATTTAAAAAATGCATTTGTGTCAAGATTCTAATGATACTGTAAAACAATATTTTTAGCCCCTCAACAGTCGGAGGTCCCTTCGAAGGGCCCTCCCACTTTTTCTTAAAAAATTCCATTTTGTTGAGTGTCTGAAAAAAGCAGACTATGAAGCACCTGTAAAGGTTAAATATAAAAATCCCATTAAATCCCTTTTATTTAGATCAAAATCAGCCTCTGGGACGATCCAGACTTAGATTTCAGCTCTAAGCCTCCAAATAAAACAAAGTCCTCAAAAATTCAAAAATTTTAATAGGACTTTTGTATTGGCTCCGCCTACATTTTTTTGAGTAATTTTGGTCCTAAAACTATTTTACCTCAATTGTCTTCAGCTTTTACAGAGGAATTGTCAAAACCCCAAATCTGCCAAATCTAGTGTCATTTATGTCTCAGCTGTAACACCAACTTTAACAATCCTTATATTACTAAAAAAAATTTAGGCGGAATTTAGATTTGTTTTTCTTTTGTTTGGAGAAAGTTCTCACTTCTGATGAGTCTGTTGGACATCAGAAGTAAAAACTACAGAGACACAGCTTAAAAAGACCCCAGACGTTTGCTGAGCTCCAAAGGATCAGGAACAGTTTTAGTTTGAATTTTTACCGACTTTAGTCAGACGTGTGAGAGAAAAAGGCTCGAATGAGAAGGGGTTAATGTGAATTAGTGATCAATAACTTTTGAACAGAACAAGCTCCATGACAAGAATTAGATTTATTTTTAGTTGAAACTTTACACTGATTTCCTGCATTTATTTGGAATATTTAAAATACAGTATTTATGAGAAAATCTGACTTTTGTAAAAGTGTGACAACCACCCCGCTCTGACATACAATCATATGAGACAACCAACCCGACTGGACTGTTTTACTCTCACCTCAGATTTCTTCTACATTTATAAACCAGCTCAGAAAACAATAGTCCTAACTGTCACTCTGACTCTCCTCTTTGTAAACTCAATGGTTACCAGTTTTCAAAACAAAATTTCAACATTTTTTCTGAACATCTGAAAATGTACTTTTTGCTATAAATTTTTTTTTTTTCGTCTATCACAGTCTTAACAAAAGTTTACACAAATGTTTTAGCGAGTGCATTATGGTTCATTTAATGAACATTTTAATCTGACTTTTTTCAAACGCACCAATCACAAGCTGAGATACAGAGACTGTGACAACTAACCCCGCCTCCCCTGCGTCTGCGCTACGACGCGAGGCACGTTCAGGAGACGCGTTTTTATTTTCCCCAACGCAGTTATGCCGCTTCCTGGGTAGCCTGACTTCCCCAAATATTTAAACTTGACCAAATTAACTTAACCTAACCCAAATCCTCACTTTACCCAAATCCCTGAAGTAAATATTTTAAAATCTAAACTTTTGCTATCATAGCCACCAATGCAAAGTGATGGTGTTGGCAGAACTGGGTTGGAGAAAAATCAGGCGTTTTCTGATCCAACTCATTTGAACAAGGTGTTTTTAACAGCTACGACTAACCTAACCATAATTTAACATCAGACACGTTACAAGACAAGTTGGAGAATGTATATTTGTGTATTTTTGCGCAGTTGCACTCAGAGTTGTGTTTTCTGTTCTTGTGTTCATCAGAATGCATCTATGTCCATGTTTACTGTGGCTCTCAGGCGGTTTTATTGTCTTAAATATTAACACGTTATTATAAATATGAAGCTTATACATTTTACTGGCCTAGAGCTTGATTTTATAAACATGTGTTCAATGTGCCTCTCCAGGACGACAGATGGAAATGAGCTGTAGCTACAATCTGGTACAAACATCTGTGCTTCATGTAACTGTACATTGTCCTTAATAAACCATTACTTTACCTTACGTGTTATTTAATTGCACATCAATGCCACCTAGTGGTGTAAAATGATATTATATTTGACTGATTGCTTAATTGATTGGACGATATATTATAATTGTGGCATTGGGTTTTGATAACTGGCAATATATTGATTACAGCACAAAGAAATGAGTCAGGAGCCGCCACTGATCTGCAGCCGATTGAAACACTCAAAATCCAACACACTGAGCGAAATAAGAAAATGTAGATTAAAAATAACCAGTAAATCTACAGCTGTGACACATGAGCAGTGTGGGGAGTAACGGCGTTACTTTGATGAGTAACGTGTAATCTGATGAATTACTTTCCCGTCAGTGGTAACGCCGTCGTTATAGTTACTGTGAATGTAACGCGTCTGTGATCAGAGCCGCTGTCGTCTCGTTCAGACTCACGAGAGCAGCTGAGAGGTTTGTTTTATGAAGAGAAAGTCGGAGAGAGTAACCGATCAGAAGCAGAGCGGGGCGGGTGCAGTGACTTTATAGACATCATCGATTGGTTGAGCCCGACACAAGTCTTCTGTGCTCCAAAACACGACAAGGAAATCTTCTCAGACAAGTTCATTTTAAGGTTTTATCTGGTTATTTTGCCGTTTTCTTACATAGAAGTAAAAACAGACGAGTTTTTACAGACACTTTGTGCAGGATCGAGAAGAAAAGACAGATTCAGTCGTGACACTTAGTATTTCACATCTGCTGCTTCTTTTCCGGAGGCTTCTGAAGATTCAACTTAAATAAATCTAAAGAATTTACAAAGAACCAAGTTATAAAGCGACAGAGTATTTAATCCGTTCCACCGAATCACAGCACAAACAAACTGTCTTTTATTCTTGACAATCAGACTTTTCTGAGACACACAGAAAACCTAAGAATCAACCAAACAGCAGCTCTCAAACATGTTTATTATTTACAAACTATTCTAAAAATAAAAACACAAGACTGGAATAAAACGAAAAAATCTGCAGCAAATCTTTTTATTATTTATTTTTTATTATAAAAACACTCACACGAGCTTCAGGAATAAATAAAACACATAATAAATCTGGTTTTGTAATAATCACAAATAACTCACTGAGAAAACATAAAAACATCTGAGTTTTTTACAAAATAAAACAGATTTATGACTCTTTAAAAAGATTTAATCTGTCATGATTCAGTCCTCAAGAATCTCATTTAAATAATCCACAAAATCTGCTTTTGTACAGAGAATATTAGTCCTGGCCTTTAGTCCTGTTTTTAGTCCTTTGTTTTAGTCCTGTTTAGTCCTGTTTAGTCCTGGTTGTTGTTTAGTCCTGTTTTAGTCCTGTTTTAGTCCTGGTTTGTCCTGGGTTTAGTCTGTTTAGTCCTGTTTTAGTCCTGGTTTTAGTCCTGTTTTAGTCCTGTTTTGTCCTGGTTAGTCCTGGTTTAGTCCTGCTTTAGTCCTGGTTTAGCCTTTTAGTCCTGGTTTTAGTCCTGGTTAGTCTGGTTTAGTCCTAGGTTTAGTCCTGGTTTAGTCCGCTTTAGTCCTGTTTAGTCCTGGTTTAGTCCAGTCCTGAGTCCTGGTTTTTTAAGTCCTGTTTTAGTCCTGTTTTAGTCCTGGTTTATTTAGTCCTGGTTTAGTCCTGTTTTAGTCCTGGTTTAAGCCACTGTTTTAGTCCTGTTTTTAGTCCGTTTTTTTAGTCCTGCTAGTTAGTCTGGTTAGTCTGCTTAGTCCTGTTTTTAAGTCCTGTTTAGTCCTGAGTCCTGCTTTTCCAGTTATGTTTTAGTCCTGGCTTTAGTCCTTTAGTCCTGGTTTAGTTTAGTTTAGTCCTGGTTTTAGGTCCTGGTTTTAGTCCTGTTTTTTTATAGTCCTGGTTATAGTCCTGTTTTATCCGGTTTTAGTTCGGGTTTTAGTTCCGGTTAGTCTGGTTTAGACCTGGTTTGTATCCTGCTTTAGTCCTGCTTAGTCTCCTGCTGGCTTTAGTCGCTGGTTTAGTTTCCTGCTTTAGCGCGTGATTAGTCGGCTGGTTGTTTTTTAGTGTCCGGTGGTTTGTAGATTCCAGTTTGTAGGTCGGCTGTGTTTAGTGCGGCTGCTGTGTATAGTCCTGTTGTGTAGTCTGGTGTTGTATGTGCCTGTTGTTTAGGTGCTGGTTAGACGGGGCCGGTGTTGTTCAACCGGCAGGTTTGTCGCGGTGTTTCAGACCGTGTGTTGTAGGTCGTGCTGGTGTTAGTCCAAGGTTAGTTCCGCCAGGTTTAGTCCTGGTTCAGTCTGCTTTAGTCGCTGGTTGTAGGTGCGGCTGCGTTGAGTCCTGTTGTTAGTGCCTGTTTAGGTTGCCTGTTTCAGTCCTTGTTTTAGTTCCGTTTCAGACCTGCTTTAGTCCTGTTTTAGTGCCTGGTTTGAGTGCCTGTTGAGTCGCTGTTTTAGAGCTTTAAGTCGGCTGATTATGTATCTGTGTGTTGTAGACCAGGTTTTAAGTCCGAGTCGGGCCTTGCTGTGTTACTTGGCTCGGACCTGGGTAAAACTGCGTTGAGATGCCGCGTTGGGTCCGGACTCCTGGTGATATCGAAAGGTGACTCCGGGCTGCAAAACTCCTGAGAGGCTTCCGTTCAGTATACTGAAAAGACTATTCGAACCTGAGAACAGAGCAAACGCAGACTGTAAAGTCAGGTACATGCATGCATCACGCGTCGGGGAGCCGTAGAGGAGAAGGAAAGAGAAGAAGTAGGGTGAAGAGGAGGAGGAGAAGAAAAGGAAAGAAGGAAGGGAGAAGAGAGGAGAGGAAGGAAGGAAAGGAAAAGGAAGGAGAGAAGAAAAAGAGATAAGAAGGGAAGGAAAGGAAGAAGGAAGAGGAAGAAGGTAAGGAGAGAAGAAAGAAAGAGAGGAAGGAAGGAAGGAAGAGAAGGGAGGAAGGGAAGAAGGAGAGGGAAAAGAGAAGAGAGGAGGAGGAAGGAAGGAAGAGAGAAGGAAGGAGGAGAGGAAGAAAAGAAAGAGAGAGAAAGAGAGAAGAAGAGAGAAGAAGGGAGGAAGGAAGGAAAAAAAAAGAAAGAGAATAAGGGAAGAAGAAAGGAAGAAGAAGAAACAAAGGAAGGGAATGAAGGGGTGTGAAGGACGGAGAAGGTAAAAGGAAAAGAAGAGAAAAGGGAAAGAAAAAAAACGGAAAAAGAAGACAAGACAGGAGAGGAAGGAAGAAAAGAAAGAAAGGAAAAGAAGAAGAGAAAGAAGGAAAAGAGAAGGAAAGAGGAAGAGAAAGGAAGAAGGAATAAGGGGAAAGAAAGGAATGAGGGAGGAGAGGGAAGACGGGAAAGAAAGAAAAAGGAAGAGAAGAAAAGGAGGAAGAGAGAAGAGAAAGATAAGAAAGAAAAAGAGAAAAGAGAGATCGGGAAGAAAAAGAAGGAAGGAAGAAAGAAAAAAAGAAAGAAGAAGAGGAAAGGAAAGAAAAGAAGAAAGAAAGAAAGAAAGAAAGAAAAAAAAAAAAGAAAGAAGGAAAGAAAGAAAAGAAAGAAAGAAAGAAAGAAGAGAAAGAAAGAAAGAAAAAAAAAGAAAGAAAGAAAGAGAAGAAAGAAAAGAAAGAAAAGAAAGAAGAAAGAAAGAAAGAAAAGAAAGAAAAAAAAAAAAAAAAAAGAAAGAAAGAAAGTTGAGACCGTCTGAAGTCTGTCTGAGGTCTAACATTGATCCTTGCCTGAGCCGTGGCTCACACTGGTTTTGGTTCAGGACATGAGCCTGTTACACCAGATACTGTCAAACTGTTTCCAGTTTCATCCAAAGTGATGTCATTCCACGATATATCAATATTGAATCGATACCGCGATACTGACAACTGCCATTAGCTGACCGCAAAAGACGTTTCTTACAAAGGATTTTGTTTTTTACGTCGACAGATCAGAGAGAGGCTTTGCTGCTTTTACTAAACGTTGTCTTGTTTAAGTCTGTCTCTGTCCTCCTCCAGTGTCTCGTCAAACAGCAGAAGTTTAAACACCACAAAGATTAACTGTTGTTGGTTCTGTAAGCTTGTTATTAGCTCAGTATTAGCTCAGTGTTAGCTGATAGTTAGCTCATCGTTAGTTCGTCATTAGCTGGTCATATTAAACTCACTTAGGCATGTTCATCCCTCTGATGCTGTGGCGTTGTTAGCTCTGTTAGCTGATAGTTAACCCTTTGGGCGCCAAGGTTTTTTCAGTGGAAATGCGGTTTTTACTCTCCAACTTTCCAAAGGCTGTAGCTTCAATTTACTTTAAGATAGAGCTCTACTATAATTGGAAAAGTGTTAGGTATTAATCAAAGATTATAAATATGGTCATATATTGTATATATTTTTAGACCGCTGAATAAGATTGTTTTTGACAGTAAAAACAGGGAGATATACATGCTTTATTATTATTTTTTCATTTTTTAGAGGAATAATGAATTAGAAATAGCACCAATAAGAGTAAACTCTCTCCTCCCCCTGCTAACCTCCGCGGTGCATCCTGTCGCTCTCCCCCGCCTCCACACACTGATGCCCCGGTGGCGTTAACCTCCGTAACCACTCTCCCCCTCCTTCTAGACCCTACATACTATCCCTGCCCCATGTCCTACACGTGTTTTGTAACAGGAAAAGTTTGTTTCGGATCAGTCGCGCTGTTATTTGTCCTCCAAGCGGAGCGCCCGGAGCGGCTGCCGTGGCACTACCGCTGCTGAGATCAGCGTACCCATTCTCACTCTCACTCCCGCTCTCATCGTCTGAGAACGCATTCGTCTTCCTCACAACGTGAATCTGCCAGTATCAGGCGCAAAGCCTTCGCTCTAGTGAAAGTTTTCACCAGTATTGCCTCGCAAAAAGTCAGACCAGCGCTGCCTCGCCTCGTCTCCCCTCGCTTTTCTTCACACACAGCTGACTTAAAAAAGCAGCCCGTTTGACCCGCCCTCGTTGGATTTTGTCCAATAGGAACCTATGGTAATTTTGGGCTTAAAGAAAGCTCTGGATGTCGGCCTCTAGTGGAAACATGTAAAGACAGTGTTTTTGATTTTAACAAGAGAGAGAGGCCGTTTCTCCGGTGAAGTTACGTGTCGCAATATTGCGACAGTGGCGCCCAGAGGGTTAACTGGTCATTAGCTCGTTATTAGCTGGTCATTAGCTGTTATTAGCTGGTATTATTAAACTCACTTGGGCATGTTCATCCCTCTGATGCTGTGGCGGTGGATGCTGTAATAAAACGCAGGATGTTCCACTGAATCACACTTTAACTTCTTCACCAGGTTTGAGCCGTCGTCTGAGACTTCCTCTTACCTTCAAAATAAAACACACAACATTAAACACTTCCTCTTTCCTTCAGAATAAAACACTTCTTCTTCCCTTCAAAATAAAAGAGCATCAGTAACTAGACTTCCTCTTAAACTTCCTGTTCCCTTCAGAATAAGAGCGTATAAACCGTCCTCACCAGACTCAGACCCAGACTCGTCGCTCTGCAGAGTTTTAATCACGACTCCACATTCCACTGAAAAACACAAATATAAAGTTATAAATATGAAAATATAGAAATAAAAACAAGATTGTGATGAAAAGTAAAAACCAAAACAGTTGTACACAGTTGTTTCGTAGCTTATCACCAGTAAGACCGAGGCTTTGGTTCCAGAGCACCAGGTCAGAGTTTGTGAGTCGGCCTCGTCCTCCAGAGTCGTGTAAGCTGCTGTTACACTTCTTCATTTTACACTCCTTGTTGTATCTGGGAGCTTGGCTAGTCTCAGAATAATATTATTTATATATCTTCTTCTTGCTTACTGACTATAGGCAATAAGCAATAAACAGTTGGCTAAAAACACAATTTTTTTTTTTTTTGATTTACATTTAAGTACCAGTCCCGAAAATGTTGACATTTAAAAAAAAGTTGGTACAGCTTATCTACTTTTGCTACTGTTGTAATGATGGTTTGATTTTGAAGTCATCAATGTTATTTTACACTCTTTTTGGTTCATTTCGATCCAGTTTTTTTTCTTTGTCGGTCCTACACGTCTCAGTCAGCCTCTGGTCCCTTTGGTGGGGAGTAAACAAGGTCCCAGCAGTGAACAGTCCCTGCACGGTGAGACCGGCCTCCTCTTGAACCTCCCGAGGGTCGAGTGAAGCAAGTGAAGCTTTGAGGCCGTCAGTCGAATATTGACCCTGGGCTCCTCACACTCCAGACATTTGGTTCTAACACCTTTATCTCGGGGTTACAGACTTTAATTCCGACGCCGGCCTAATATTTTTGGCCGGATAGAATCGTGCCCAGTATAAAACTAATCCGATACTGGGATCTAATATATTTTCAGTATCGGTATCGGCCACATGGGAGAATATTTGATTTGTGTCTTCAATTAGACAGAATGAGACTTTATGAAGATTCATTTTTACCTTGGTTACTAACACCGGCTCACACTGCCAGTCCAGATCCAGATCCAGATCCGATCCGTCTGGGTCCGGTGTCACTCACACTGCCTCCAGAATACCATGTGTATGTACAGACTCTGCTGGCCTCTGAGACCACGAGTTCACGGGATTCACACTCAACTTTCGGGAGCTTACTGATCTCTGGACATGGATATGTAAACAAGGAACACTTGCGCCGTGTTTTGGGCTTATTTCACGTCATTCATTTTCTGTTTGACTTTTCGACGCATAATGAGTAAGTACGGGACGTTTATTTACA
>JBBPFD010000216.1:0-2500 GCA_038363315.1 Mugilogobius chulae | reverse complement strand
GGACTAAACAACAGGACTAAAAAGGACACTAAACCCAGGAACTAACCAGGTCTAAACCAGTCTGAAACCAGGTCTAACTACCAGGACTAAACAGGACTAAACAGGACTAAAACCAGGTCTAAACCAGGTCTAAAACCAGGTCTAAACAGGGTCTAAACCAGGACTAAACCAGGTCTAAACCAGGACTAAACCAGGCTAAACCAGGATAAAAACCAGGTCTAACCAGGTCTAAACCAGGACTAAACAGGACTAAACCAGGTCTAAACCAGGTCTAACCAGGACTAAACCAGGTCTGAACCAGGACTAAACAGGCTAAACCAGGTCTAAACCAGGTCTAAACCAGGACTAAACCAGGTCTAAACAGGACTAAACCAGGTCTAAACCACTAAACCAGGACTAAACCAGGTCTAAACCAGGACTAAACCAGGACTAAACCAGGTAAACAGGACTAAACCAGGACTAAACAGGTCTAAACCAGGTCTAAACCAGGTCTAAAACAGGTCTAAACCAGGACTAAACCAGGACTAAACCAGGACTAAACAGGTCTAAACCAGGACTAAAACAGTCTAAACCAGGACTAACCAGACTAAACCAGGTCTAAACCAGGACTAAACAGGTCTAAACCAGGTCTAAACCAGGACTAACCAGGATAACAGGCTAAACAGGTTAAACAGGATAAACCAGGACTAAACCAGGTCTAAACCAGGTTAACCAGGACTAACCAGGTCTAAACCAGGTCTAAACCAGGATAAACCAGGCAGGACTAAACCAGGTCTAAACCAGGATAACTAAACAGGAGGTAAACAGGTCTAAACCAGGACTAAACCAGGACTAAACCAGGACTAAACCAGGTCTAACCAGGACTAACCAGGTCTAAACAGGTCCAGGACTAAACCAGAACCAGACTAAACCAGGTCTAAACCAGGACTAAACCAGGACTAAACCAGGTCTAAACCAGGTAAACAGGACTAAACAGGACTAAACCAGGTCTAAACCAGGACTAAACCAGGTCTAACCAGGTCTAAACCAGGTCTAAACCAGGACTAAACAGGTCTAAACCAGGACTAAACCAGGTCTAAACAGGTCTAACAGGACCTAAAACCGGTCTAAAACCAGGTCAAACCAGGTCTAAACCAGGACTAAACCAGGTCTAAACCAGGACTAAACCAGGTCTAAACCAGGACTAAACCAGGTCTAAACAGGTCTTAAACCAGGTCTAAACCAGAAATAAACCAGGTCTCTAAACAGGACTAAACAGTCTAAACCAGGACTAAACCAGGTCTAAACCAGGTCTGAACCAGGTCCCAGGACTAAACAGGAACCAGGACTAAAACAGGTCTAAACCAGGTCTAAACCAGGACTAAACCAGGACTAAAACCAGGTCTAAACAGGTAAACCAGGACTAAACCAGGTCTAAACCAGGGTCTAAACAGGCTAAACCAGGACTAAACCAGGTCTAAACCAGGAAACCAGGTTAAACCAGGACTAAACCAGAGGTCTAAACCAGGACTAACAGGTCTAAACCAGGACTAAACCAGGACCAGGACTACCAGGACTAAACCAGGTACTAAACCAGGTCTAAACAGGACTAACAGGACTAAACCAGGCTAACCAGGCTAAACCAAGGTCTAAACAGGACCTAAACAGGACTAAACCAGGTCTAAACAGGAAAACAGGACTAAACCAGGTTAAACCAGGACTAAACCAGGGTCTAAACCAGGACTAAACGGACTAAACAGGTCTAAACCAGGACAAACAGGTCTAACAGGACTAGCAGGTCTAAACCAGAGGTCTAAACCCAGGACTAAACCAGGACTAAACCAGGACTAAACCAGGTCTAAACCAGGTCTAAACCAGGACTAAATCAGGTCTAAACCAGGACTAAACCAGGACTAAACCAGGTCTCAGGACTAAACAGGTCTAAACCAGGACTATAAACAGGACTAACCAGGACTAAACCAGGTCTTAAACCAGGACTAAACAAGGACTAAACAGGACTAAACCAGGTCTAAACCAGGACTAACCAGGTCAAACCAGTCTAAAACCAGGTCAAACAGGACTAAACCAGGACAAACCAGGACTAAACCAGCACTACCAGAATAAACCAGGTAAAGCAGCTAAAACCAGGTCTAAACCAGGACTAAACCAGGACTAACCAGGTCTAACCAGGACTAAACCGGTCTAACCAGGTAAACAGGTTAAACCAGACTAAAAGGACTAAACTCAGGTCTAAACCAGGACTAAACCAGGTCTAAAGCAGGACTAATAAACCAGGACTAAACCAGGCTAACCTAAACAGGACTAAACCAGGTCTAAACCAGGCTTAAACCAGGTCTAAAGCGTGAAACAGGTCTTAAGACCAATGTCTAAACCAGACTAAACCAGGTCAAACCAGGTGTATAACCAGGTCTAACCAGGTCTAAAACCAGGGTCTAAACCATGGATAAAACCAGGCTAACCAGGACTAACCAGGTCTAAACCAGGACTAAACCAGGTCTAA
>JBBPFD010000215.1:47040-58025 GCA_038363315.1 Mugilogobius chulae | reverse complement strand
GCACACCATATAACACTGATCTTTTCCATCTAGGTTCTAGGGAGAAATAAAACACTGAATGATCACATGCTTGTGTGTTTCTCAGCCATAGTTTCAGATGCTTCTTAAAGTAAGTAAGTAAGTAAAGGCAGTGAAGTGGGATACTGTTCCAAAAGGTGACCCCCTGAGATGACAGAACATTTTGAGAAAAAGACGTTCGCCTGAATGGAAGTTCACAGTCGCCTCTGACCGTGGCTCGAGTAACTCTGGATCCAGCTTCACTGACTTTTGTTTAATAAAATCACTCATTGGTGGTATATAATTTTATAGATCAAACATGCAGCAATCACATATCAATATCCACTTCTCAACAAAGTGCGAGAGGTACATTTGAAAATTCTGCATATTTATTATTCAACTACCGTAACTATTTTATTTCAAAATGTATGTACATTGAGAATACTTGTTCTTTCTGCTTCACCCACCCAGAAAAAATAATATATAGTATTTGTTTTTTTCTTGTGCTGTTATCACTGCTTTCTGGAAACAAGAAATGCTCCAAAGGAAAACACATGCTCCCACAGGTATAAATACAGCATCAATCATAACACATTTTACACATCAAAATGGAAAAATGAATACATCTTTTAAGGCAAAAATCACATCCATAAAGCAAAATACGCACAATCCAAACTGTGCTTTCAGTCATTTTTAACTGAAATAAATACATGCATGAATTCAATTTCCCACTCTACAAATAAAAAATGTAAAACTACCAACAATATCTATAAAGAATATTTTCACCCATAATCCCTGCTCTATGTACATCATGTCACGTGTCTCATTACAATACTACTATTAGTGTATATATAAGCTTTTTGATTGTTTTTGATTCTTGTTGTTACCATATAGGTTCTGTTGTGTTTTTTGTTTTCTTTGTCTCTTTGTCTTTAGTTTTCGATAACTTTATGTGAGCCTTGTTTATGGCCATAACTTCTGGATACAGCTCTGATCTCGGAGGTAAAGGCAGGACGGGCCTGAGAGTGGTAAATAATGTGTATATGTAAATACTGTAAATGTGTGTTTGAATAAATACATTTAAAAAAAAGAGGAGCAGGAACTTTTCACGGATTTTTAACACTTTATTAATAACAAAGACTCATTATTTTTGCCTTTGATTGGCTGGAGGTGGAGAGTTTCTGCTCCAGTGAGACGAACTTCCACAGACCAAACACCACTTCTCTCACACAAACAGAACAGAATAACTTATACAAAGTGGGTCTTGATACATTGAACTGGAGTGACGGTGGACCACAGGAGACTTCACTCTTTCAGATCCGATTCTCATCAACACTTAAAACTGGTAAAGAAACTTGCAGGGGCGTAGCAACAAATTCTGGGCCCCGGGTACAAACTTGGGCCCCTAATACATGATCTTGTGTTTTAATCATTTAGTCTCCTCTCATCATTTTCCTCTTAGAATATTCATACACAGACTATTCATTTCGTTTCAACTTTCCACACATAAATAGTGTTGGTATTAGGTTTTTTTTTTGCAGGTCACATTGATGCTTTAAATACTAGCTTTCGAGATTTCTGTCCGCATAACAACTACAAAACTAAACATTTGTGCGTTTTGTTTTGTTTGTTTTTTTGTCCAAGAAGAAAAAAGACACTCTTTATCATTATGGGAACTTGTTTTAAGTTAACTTGTCCAAATGATGCCAAAAATCTTATTAAAGTAAATACGGCACAATTTGTTTTCAAAGCATTCCACAACCTGTCACCACCAAATCTTCCAAAATGGTTTATCCAAAGAGAGCAGTCGTACAGTCGAGCCCGATCTCACAAGAAAGCGTACATTTACCACGACATTACACACAATTACAATATGTAAATGAGGTATGATTAGCACGAGTTCACGGCCGTCCTGCGTAATTATAGTACACATCACAGTCCCAGTTCATTTCTATGGTGGTTGTTAAGACGTGTTCTTATTTATGAATATGAATGAAATCCTGATTCTAATCTTAACCTGCCCCAAGCCCCAGACCTAATCTTACCCATTTTAGTAACTTTATGCCTGAACTTACCCGTTTCACCTGAAGAAAACGTCTCCACGTGGACAAGACCAAAACTCGTGTTTTTTTGACGCTGTGAAATCTCGTGTCATTTTTTTTCATATCGTGCTAAATTCACGGCGTAACATAAGTACTAAAAACAGCTGTGAACTCGTGCTCAAAATACACTGTTTTTGTGTCGTGGTAAAAGTACGCCCTCTAGTGAGACTGTGTTGGAGCGTCTCATTTCACTGTTCCTAGAGGAAGAACCACTAGAAGGAGCTTTGCTGTTTCTGTTTGTGGAGTCAAGTTGTGGAATAGTTTAGAGCTGGAACTTAAAGAGAAGCTCACCCCCTAAACTCCACCCACAAACACATTTCAAACACAGCAAACTCATTGAAAAGCATTGGGAGAAGGGCAAAGGAGGGGCTGAGAGAGGAGAGCAGAAGTGTGATTGGATTGATAGCATTCATTCATTTTCTACCGCTTAATCCCGTTAGGAGTCGCGGGTGACTGGAGCCTATCCCAGTGACTTTGGGCCTTAGGCGGGAAACACCCTGGACAGTGGCCAACTTGTCGCAGGGTTAGACAGACAAACATTCACTCTCTCATTCACTCACTAAGGGAAATTTACAGTGATGCCCAATGAACCTAAACATGTTTTTGGAGGTGGGAGGAAACCGGAGAAAACCCACGGTGACACGGGGAGAACATGCAAACTCCACCCAGAGAGATCGTGAGATGTTGATATGGTCCGACCCGGGAGTCGACCCACAACCTCCTTATTGGGAAGCCAGAGCTCTTACCACTCTGCTACCGTGCACCCGGATTGACAGCAGGTGTCTGCAAATACACTCTGAGGTCACATAGAACCTGGAGCTGACATGAGAGACACAGCCAGTTTGTGACTATTTTGACCTGAAACCTGCTCATTTGATCAGTTTGCACTAAAAATGCCAAAAAATGACTCAGAACAGTAGACAATGCTATTTAAACACCACATACATAGTTTAACAGCCAAAAAAACTTATTTTAGGGTTTAGCTTCTCTTTAAGCCATGTCAAAGCCTAAACAAAAGGTGTGGTCCCAGTACAGAGAGTGTGGAGGCAACTGTTTATGAAGGTTTAACTGCGATCATGTGGTGTAGTAGTTCATGTTATGTTACCCTTGTGGTATTTACTGATTACCATCATTGGGATGTAAAATGTGCTTGTTACCTATAGTAATGTTTGTGTAAATATGTATATATGTTAATGTATGTGTAGTTTCTGGAAATGTGAGCATGAATCTTGCTCACATTATTCCATATACTGATGCAGAAGCTGTTTATTATTTGCCTTTAAGTATGTTTTTGACACTGGGGTGGGCTAAAAAAATAAGTTTTACTTCCCCCCACTCCATTTTGAGCTTTTTGAGAAATGATCTTGCACAGGTTGAGAAACCTCTACTGATCAAATTACTGAACTGGTGAAACTGTTTTTGTTTTGATAATGCCTGCTGCTCAAATAAATTCATTCATTCATTCATTCATTCATGTGAGAAATGTAGAAATTAAATAAATATATATGTAATTTCTAGAAGGAAAGAAAACCTAAACTAATAGAAAATAACAAGCTTGGACTAGATCATTAAAACACAAGATTATGTATAGACCCGTTCAGAGCCTACGTCATTTTTGGGGCGGAGCCACACTGAAGCCTCCGCAGAGTTTCCCCAGAAGCTGTACTAACGGTATTAAACGGTTAGAAAACTTAATGACTTCAAACGAAGCTCTGACCATTCCTAATGTGTTCCTTGGGTTTGCACCAGTGACACATTTTATAACTTGTGATTTTTTCGGGCTAACTAGCTTACCACTAAAGGCTGTAGGAACAATGAGGGATCACTATCAAAACAAATACATGTCCTCAGAGTCATGTAAGTATATCCTCTGTGTCTTTTATACAATAATCTTATGTAGAAATCAGCACAAAATAAAGCCACAGGTGCAGTTTACTGTGAGTCTAATTCTCCACTGATAATTGATAAATAATTAACACAACTTACACAAAAATCTTAAGTAATGTCACGTTAACTCACCTCCTGAGCTTTTACGCAAATTACGTCGTCAAACTCATCAAGGGATTTGTAGCTCAAAGCTTTTCTCTTGTGCACATGAGTTTTTCCCATCAAATATCAGTAAATATCAGGCCACTGAACATCGGGACACTAACTAACGTCATGCTAACATTCAGTAGCTAACTGTACATGGATCTGGAGTCGCTTGTTGTTCGTTAAATTGAGTTTTTAAAGAGAGTTTTGCAATTTTTTAATGAAAATGCACCTGTGTAGCTTGAAAAGCCTGAGACTGGGCACCACTCAGGCACCGGTTAGCAACGCAGCCATCTTTGTTTACTAACAGTAAATGGGTCTATTAGGGGCCCCTCAGCAAAGTTTGTACCCGGGGCCCAGAGTTTGGTGCTGCGCCCCTGCTGTATGAGACGTCTGTTCAAAGTGCTGTGTCGTTACAGTTCACCTGTCATGTGCACTTTAACTAGACTCACTAATGTGTTGAATAATCACACGTTGGGTGAACTATTGTTGGTTTCTCTTTTTCCCTTAGGGTTTTTTTTAGCTTCTCTTGCCGAGAAGGAGGGTCTAAGGACAGAAGGAGGGTCTAAGGACAGAAGGAGGGACTAAGGACAGAAGGAGGGTCTAAGGACAGAAGGAGAGTCTAAGGACAGAAGGAGAGTCTAAGGACAGAAGGAGGGACTAAGTACAGGGGATGCTCTACTAATATTCTGCTTTGACATGCTTGATCAAATGTTTCATTGAATATGTATTGTTTTATTTGTATTTCCTATTATTCATATTTGCTAAATTAATAATCTTGGGAAGTCCTTAGAGACGACTGTTGTTGGGCTATACAAAAATAAATTGATTGATTGATTGATTGTTGGTCTGGGGACGTCACAGGAGCACAAACCGGTCCAGACACAAGGAGGAAATGTCACAAACACAACAAAACCACAGCACAAAGTCTCGATCAGAACAGCTGCTGTCAATGGAAAAGATCATACAAATGTGTACGTATCACCATCAATAGTAAAGCTAGTTGGAAATCACATATAAATAATGTAAAAACTAAAATATAATAATAACAAAAATCAATGTTTATAGTATATTGTTCTCTTGTTCTTCCAAGCCTTCATTACTGTGTGGAAATATGAGGGAAAATATAAATTCTGTATTCTTACTTCAAGCAGAATATTATGCATCCACTAACCCACAAAAACATTCAAAGTCTTGGGGAACTTGTCCCTTGAGGAGTGTGTGTGTTTTAGATGCTGCTGCTCCAGAGTCGAGGCTCCTGATTCCTTCCCATCAAATAAGTAAGTAATCTTTATTTACAGCACATTTCACAGACACAGAGTCACAAAGCGCTTCACAGTGAGATGAACCCCTCCCCTCCCACTCAGTGACAGCTCAGCAGAGGAGATTCACCCAAACACCTGGCACCTCAACCTCCGACCATCACCAAGTGTCTGTGTGGTGGTGTTACCTCCAAGGGTAAATTTGTTTAGGGTGTTGAAGCCCAAGGGTTCACAATCAAACCCAGTACAATTTAAAATAAGGACAATATGTATTTATTTGATTTTCTATTATTCATATTTGCTAAAATTAATAATCTTGGGAAGTCTCAGAGACGACTGTTGTTGTGATTTTGGGCTATACAAAAATAAATTGATTTGATTTGACACACAGATAAGATTCTGAAAAAACAAATAATGTGACAGAGACATGAAAAAAAGTTTAAAAGATTTTATTTAAAATTTAAATGTGAAACTGAGGAAAACCTGTGGAAAAAATAATTAGACAAAATAAACTAAATGTAGAAAAATTATATTTATTACAAATTAACAAAATGAATTGGAAATAAAGAAATTAACTTTTATACAACAAAATCTAAAACTAATCAATGAGATTAAAAATAGGCCTAAGTTTAAAAATGTTTAAAATATTACCACAAACTAAACAAAAGAAGCTAGCTGGGGCCACCAGTGGTGAGCAGACTAACGGGGGGGGGTGCCCAGGGGTGCTACCACAGACTCACCTCGTGGACACAGCAGACGACACGGCAAATGAAATGTGCAGAACTAAAACTTGTGATCCCAGTGCACTAAATCACATGCAAAGTGAGGGAACCTCACCAACGTGCCTCGCCCAACCACAGGAGGCACCCAGCGTCGCTGAAACAAAAAGAAAAATGTTAAAAATATTGACGAGCAAGACCGTTGTCTTTAAAACCACCTGCACAACTAAAATACTTTGGAAACCCTAAACAAAACAGACTGAGCAAAAACAATACTGCATATAAATGTGCAAAGCGAACAAAACAAAACAAAAACAGTAAAAAACGCGCAGGTTTAGCACACTATTCAGTTTAGCTCAGGCTTCAACACCAGACCAGATCAGGACGCACATTACCACCAGGAGCACGCGAGCAGACTCGGGCGCTTACAATAGTGATGGTGCCATTGAAGCCTGAGGCATCGGGCTGTACGCGAGTCCAGGGGGCGGTCTAATGAAGCGCTGCTTCGAGGCTTGATTCAGTTTGCTACAACACGTGAGCTGTGATGTGATGCTTTGCTTATGAGGAAGATAGAGCAATTGTCTAAACAGAGTCACTCCTCTGCTCCAACAACAGCTATTATGTCATTTTATCTACATAAGTACATTATTTTAGTTGTGATTTAATGTAAAATTTCTAGTTTAGTTTTTAACTATATATGCTGTTTCACAGACTTCTGTGTTGTAGTTTCAGAAGTTATTGGCTAAATGAGCGAACCTATCAAGTTAAGTTTTTGGTACATTTTTGCAACTTGTAAAGTGTGCGTTTCAGCAAGGACTCGTGCTTAGAAATTGCTTCATTTTGGCGGAGCTGGTAAAGTGGCAAAGTTCCTGTGCTTTGTTCTGAACAGATTCGGTCTAATTTAAGGCCTATAGAAACCTATTTAATATTACGATTCATGAAAATCAAGGTTTCATTTAAAAGTTGTGGCTTCACTTCACAAAGCCTGACCTTGCCTATTGGTACATAATAGAGCTCAGTCTTTGCGATGTGGTTGCTGTGGCAAATGGTTTGATAGAGTGAAGGTTTGTCGCCCAAGAAGGTTGGAAGTTCGAGCCCACTGTGACAACAGATTTTTAGAGTACGCTACATGACATGACAGATAAATAATCTAATTCAACGCCTTACTGAGTGATTGTCTCAGTAAAACGGTGTTTTGGGGAAAATTTAATGGACACTGCATAGCTATTTAACGTTTGTTACAATTTAATGAGCACATTGACTTGGATTAAATGACGCAACTTTGCGAGGCCCGGCGTCATGTCGGTAAACATTGGTGAAAGCCGCAGTGGTTCATGGAGGCTTCATTTGGCCATCACTACTTGTACAAGCAACAAGAGGCACAGACAGGAGATGCTGAGCAGATCAAAAGAGACTGCCATGTTGTGAGCAGCTGCTTAATCTGCTCACTACAGTGGAGGATAAAGGTGGAGTTTAGGATGCTTCATTGGGCTTGTGGGGAAGAATGCAACCCCTACATCTGCTAACATGCATGTTGTTAGAGAGCCCAGAGGAAACCACCCAGACACGGGAAGAACATGCAAACCCACACAGGAAGGTCTAGGCCTGAGACCTTCTTGCTGTGAGGGCCAGAGCGCTAACCACTCTGCCACCATCAACTCCTGTTTTGATTTGTTTTAAGACTGTTTTTTTGACTTGGACTGTTATTTAATAATGTGATAGTCTTTTGGAATGACTGTTGTTTGATATTGGGCTATCAAAAATAAACAGAATGTAGGCTAATGAGTGGTGAACGTCAGTACAAAGCCCATTCACACGCTGAGGTAGGCTACAGAGACTCTCCCCTGCTTGATAATGAGAATCAGGTCATTTGAACTGGTCTTAAAAGGACCTTTGCAGTGTGTTTACCCCAGGCCTATTATATATAGAAGAGTTCTTCAGATGAACGTTCACGTTGTGTATTCTCTCTGCTCTCGTTGTGACTTTAGCCTGCTTTGACGCGCGCGTTCAGCCTTTATATTAATACATCATTGATTAGGCCGGCTGTTTTTCTGAGCCCTGGGCCTTTGTGGGCGTGTCCTCCCGCAGCCCCGCCCCTCCCTCCCTGAGTGGGCGGAGTCAGCTCAGATGTAGATCCAGGCCGCAGCGGTGCGCGCACACTGGAGCTGGACGCGGACCGCGCTGCTGTCTCCGAGACCGGGACTGCCGCCGCTGCTGCCGCCGCCGCCACCGCCGCTCGTCGTCGCTGGACTCCGGGGGTACGTCACGTGAGTAGTGTCCGCCGTGCACGCGACCGTCCTGCGCTGTCACGGACGCCCGCCGCGCCGCTGTGTGGTTTTCTTCGCGGTTGACAGGTTTTGCCGTGCGCGCGGTGCTGCTGCTGCTGCTGCTGACGCGTGCATCCTCAGCAGCGGCGGTGGCGCGTGTGTGTCGGTGGGCTAATCTATAACCCGAGAGGCGGACAGATCCAGTCAGAACCGGATCTGCCCGGGGCTCTAGACCGGAGCAGGTCCAACAAGCAAAACCTCCACAGAGCTTATGCAACAAAGTGGAGCAAACGTGTTGTTGACGCCAGAGCGGTAAAGCGCGCGGACTGGACTGGACTGGACTGAGATGGACTGAGCTGACTGGGACTGGTACGACTGACACTGGCGGACTGGAACGGGACTGGAACTGGACTGGGACTGAGACTGGGTACTGGGACTGAGACTGACTCTGAACAGTCTCTTGGTGTGATGTGAGCAGAGCATCAGGACACAGGCCGACAGCGTCAACAGGAGACGCAGGAGGAGATGTTGTGAAACTGCTTCTGCGCTGCTACAGAGAGAGAGAGAGGAGAAGGGAAGAGAGAGAGGGGCTGCTGGGGTAGAGGAGAGAGAGAGAGGAGAGCTGGAGATGTTGTGAAACTGTTCTGGTCAGACTTGGCAGAGAAAGAGAGAGAGAGGGAGAAAGATGTTGTGAAACTGACTCTGAACAAGGAGGAGAGAGAGGAGAGAGAGAGAGGAAAACAGGAAGGAGAGAGAAGAGGAGGAGGGAGGAGAAAAGAAAGTGGGTGAAGATGAAAGAGAGAGAGAGAAGCTGTTTTGTTACAATAACGACAAACGCTGTAAAAGAATGTCTGGTTTATTCACACTCACATCTCACATCACCATGTTACTGGGTTGGGCTTCGTTTGAGCTGCTTTGAACGATTGTTGGATGGGTTTTAGAGAGGTAGAGCAGGACGAAGTCTGGCAGAGGGACTTTTAGTTCAAGCTTTTAGAGAGAGAGTTGCCACGTCTGCGTCTTTATAGGAACTTTGGGCTTCTTTATTTGAAGCTCAACATCAGTTGGACACATAAACGTCGTAACACTGTACGTAGACAACACAACTGTACGTAGACCCACACATGCACGCACATGAAACACAACACTGAAAAAATAAATCAATAAAAAGGAACACAAATATAAGGAAAATTATATGGATATTAATTAAAGAAAATACTAAAAGAAAGAATGAGGAAAAAAGAGAGAAAGAAAGCAATACAAAAGGAAGAGAGAAAGAGAAGAAGAAAAAATCAAAGAAAGAAAAAATAACGAAAAAAAGAAGAAAGAAAGAAAAAAAAGAAGAAAGAAAAAAGAAAGAATGAAAGAAAAAAAAAAGAAGAATGATAAAGAAGAATGGTAGAAAAAAGAAGAAGAAAGAAAGAAAAAAAGAAAAAAGAAAGAAAAAAGAAGAAAGAAAGAACAAAGAAAGAAAAGAAAGAACAAAAGAAAAAAGCAGAAAGAAAGAAAGAAAAGGAAAAAGAAAGAAAAAGAAAGAGAAAGAAAAAAAAAGAAGGAAGAAGAAAGAGAAAGAAAGAAAAAGAAAAAGAAGAAAGAAGAGAAAAAAGAAAAAGAAGAAAGAAAGAAAGAACAGAAGAAAAAGCAGAAAGAAAGAAAGAAAGAAGAGAAAGAAAGAAAGAAAAAAGAAGGAAAGAAAGAAAGAAAAAGAAAAAATAAAGAACAAAAAAAAAAGAAAGAACGAAAGGAAGGAAGGAAGACAGACAGACGACAGAAGGAAGCCCTGGTTGATACAGTCTATAGTTGAACCAGACCTTGGACGTCCTCACTCAGGATCACAAAGTAAAAACACTGTGACGACCTCCTGCTGTAAACGTGAAGGTTCCTGGTTCTGGATGTGTAAACCTGGTGACTGCGTGTGTGTGTGTGTGGTGTGTGTGTGTGTGTGCTTTACAGAGTTCATCTTGACTAGAACACACAGACCTGCTTCATATTTGTCCTTTAAGGTTGAGACACGTTTCTGTTGAGCTGCTGACATGGAGGTGTTCCTTTTGTCTCTCAGGACTAGTGAGGAGATCCAGATCCAGGTCAGGTTCAGCCTCAGCCCAGCAGCTCTCAGACTCTTCCACTCACGTCTACGCGTTACCACGCGATACGCAAACATCACACTCACTTAGGTTTGGTTGTAGACAAACCATCACCCCAGCTGCTGTCAGAGAAACTCCCAATCAACAACTGTTTATTTAGAGTCATTTTTGAGACAAATGAGGTCATTCACAACACACTTTTGATTGGGATCAGGATTCATTTGTCTGGATAGTTTGGTTTGATTGGGTAATTTAGAACCAAACAAACTCTGATCCAGTCTGGTTTGGTTGGAGAGGTCGGTCTCTGGAGCGGTTTGTTTGTTTTGTGAAGCAAACGGAGCGAGAGGAAGTAAACAGTGACGTGATCCAGACTGAGACGCACGTGAGGCTCAGGATCAAACAGCATGTGTGAGATCAATAATGAGACAAATAATACACAAAAACACATGAAAGTAACAGGAGAAGGACAGGGGATGATTCAGGTAGAATTCATTATGATCACATACTGTATGCAGGGGTTTATCGA
>JBBPFD010000215.1:17500-38293 GCA_038363315.1 Mugilogobius chulae | reverse complement strand
TGCTGAGTGAAAAGAAGGGCGAGGCGATAGTGGACAGGGCCTTATATACGGCCAGTGGGGGAACCACGTCCTCATGATTGGAGCGGTACATTGTTTGATCTTCAGGTGCGAGGCGCTGCCTCGAGTGTTAGCCAATAGCGAAGCCCGTAGAGGGCGTAGCACATACGACATAGAACTGTAACTTATATTTCAATTCCAGAGCTACTCAGTGTAAAAAGCTTTCATATCCAAACTAAGTGTGTTCCCCTTTAACTTTACGCACACGGCTCTCGGCTGCTGCTGCTGCTGCTGCTGCTTCTCTCCCCCCCCCCTCCGTCTCAACTACTCGCTCATCCAACGCTCCACAGACAGGACAGAAGGCGGGACGATTACCTGTCCCTGTCCACGCAGAGAAACCGGAGTGCTCCGTGTTGGAATTAAATAGTTTATCCTTCGTCTGGCAGCGCGTCACCGCGGACCACTTCATGTTACTGCGCGCGGACTCGTAACGCGGTGGGATTTCGAAGTCAGAGGCACACGCACATACGCGCTAAAAGGCAAAGAGAGGCGATAGACATTCACCTGAAACAACTATTATGTCTATGTTTCGTCACTAACGAAGAGAGTCCGCGGAGTGAGTGAAGAAAAGAGAGAAAGAACGAAGTACAGCGCTGGCTCCAGGCTCACCTCGTTCACCGCCGCTTTAAGCCCAAATCCTTTGCTGTAGTAATAACAAGAGCACATTTTTACACCGATGAGCCTGGTATTGTCATTACATGTCGTTGATCTCATGAGCACACGAATTACAGAGAGAAAAGTGAAGCACAAGCACACAGAGGTGTCGGTGGAGCGTAACATGAAGCTGCATACCGGAGGCACAGCAGTCACACGGCCGCACTTACACGCAGCGCTTCAATTACTTCCAAAACAAAACGCACATGGCCAATAATCGCACGTCTCTGCGATTACATAATCGCGTCTGGTCATATCGCGATATAATCGCAAATGCGATTAATCGCCCAGCCCTAATGAGCGGAGGTTCTTTCTGCAGGTGTGGTGCGCGCGCATCGCCGTGTTGAGAGAACAAAACATCCTCTACACCAGGGGTCACCAACCCGTCGATCGTGATCTACTGGTAGATCTCCGAGGCAGTGGGGGTAGATCCCAAAGCCCCTGCCTGTTTATATGAACTTTAACTACAAGCTACACATGATGTACACACTCATACCACACGCGATGTACTCGAAATACACACGCGATGGTCCACACACGCGATGTCCACACACGCGATGTACACGCCGTACACACGCGCGATGTACACACGCGCGATGTACACACGCGCGATGTACACACATGAAATACACACGCGCGATGTAGCCTACACGCTCAAAGTACACGCACGCATTGCCTACATGCTCAAAATACACACGCGCAATGTAACATACATGCTCAAAATACAAACACGCAATGTAGCCTACACGCTCAAAATACACACGTGATGTAGCCTACACGCTCAAAATACACACGTGATGTAGCCTACACGCTCAAAATACACACTGTAGCCTACACGCTCAAAACACACAGCGATGTAGCCTACACGCTCGAAATACACACGCTCAATGTAGCCTACATGCTCAAAATACACACACGCAATGTAGCCTACACGCTCAAAAAATACTCATGTAGCCTAGCTAAATACACACGCTCAATGTAGCCTACACGCTCAAAATACACACACGCAATGAAGCCTACATGCTCAAAATACACACGCGCAATGAAGCCTACACGCTCAATGTAGCCTACACGCTCAAAATACACACACGCAATGTGCCTACTCGCTCAAAATACACATGCGCAATGTAGCCTACATGCTCAATATACACACGCGCAATGTAGCCTACATGCTCGAAATACACACACGCAATGTAGCCTACACGCTCACAATACACACGCGCATATAGCCTACATGTTTAAAATACACACGTGCAATGTAGCCTACACGCTCAAAATACACACGTGATGTAGCCTACACGTTCGAAATACACACGCGCGATGTAAGCCTACACGCTCAAAATACACACGCGCAATGTAGCCTAACACGCTCGAAATACACACGCTCAATGTAGCCTTACATGTTTAAAATACACACACGCAATGTAGCCTACACGCTCAAAAATACACACAGCGATGTAGCCTACACGAAATACACACGTGATGTAGCTTACACGCTCGAAATACACACATGCGATGTAGCCTACACGCTCGAAATACACACGCGCGATGTAGCCTACACGCTCGAAATACACACATGCGATGTAGCCTACACGCTCACAATACACACGCGCGATGTAGCCTATGCTACATGCTCAAAATACACTTGCGCGATGTAGCCTACACGCTCGAAATACACACGCGCGATGTAGCCTACACGCTCGAAATACACACGCGCGATGTAGCCTACACGCTCGAAATACACACATGCGATGTAGCCTACACGCTCACAATACACACGCGATTTGCAAGCGCCATCTACGAGCGCTAGCAGTTTTCTCCAGTGTCGGCTCTCTGGAGCTCACAGTGTCCGCACAACGCCAGCCGACCGCGGCTCCTGAACACACACACTCAAAAGAGAGAGAGGAGCAGGAGGAGGAGACAAGTAGTACAGATACTACTGTCTCTGTATTTTCTTGCTCCATATTGACAGAATGTACTACGTCTTTGCTCAAATTCCAGTTGAACCGGTTTGTGACTTTTGGTTGACCTGAAGTGAACAAGAAGCTAACATAGTTTAACGGTTTGTGTTCTTATTTCATCTGCGTTTGTTCTCTTTGTTTATGGAGTCATGTTTCTGAAATCAGTGTGTCAGTCATCTCTAAACAGTATGGTCTTGTGTTGGGTTTGTTCTATTGTACGTATGTTTGTGCCACGCTTCCATCAGCACAAGTTTAGATTGAATCAGACAAAACCCTAAAGACAATGAATAATAATGACAATAGTGTTGATAGAAATCAACAATGTGAGTCAAAGATTTTCAACTTAGATTTTAAAGTTAAGAGAGAGAGAAGAGAGAGAGAGAGAGAGAGAGAAGTAAGAGAGAAGAGAGAAGAGAGAGAAAAGAGAGAGAGAAGAGAGAGAAGAAAGAGAGAGAGAGAAGAAAGAGAGAGAGAGAGAGTGAGAGAGAGAAGAAAGAGAGAGAAGAAAGAGAGAGAGAGAAGAAAGAGAGAGAGAGAGTGAGAGAGAGAGAAGAAAGAGAGAGAAGAGAGAAAGGGAGAGAGAAGAAAGAGAGAAGAAAGAGAGAAGAGAGAAAGAGAGAAGATAGAGAAAGCAAGAGAGAGAGAAGAAATAGAGAGAGAAGAAAGAGAAAGAAAAAGAGAAGAGAGGAAAGAGAAGGAGTGAAGAAAGAAAGACAGAGAGAGAAGAAAGAGAGAATAAAAAGAGTGAATGAGAGAGAAAAAGCGAGAGAGAAGAGAGAAAGAATAAAGAGAAAAGAAAAAGAGAAGAGAAAGAGAGAAAGCAAGGGAGAGAGAAGAAAGAGAGACGGAGAGAAGAAAGAGAGAAAGAGACAGAGAGAAGAAAGAGAAGAAATAGAGAAGAAAGAGAAGAGAGAGAGAGAAAGAAAAGAAAGAAAGAAAGACAGAGAGAGAGAAGAAAAAGAGAGGATGAGAGAGAGAAGAAAGCGAGAGAACAGAAGAGAGAAAGAAAGAGAAAAAGTGATGGGGAGAGAAAGACAAAGAAGAGAATGAAACAGCGAGGAGGGAGAGAGAAGAGGGAGAAATGAATAACATGAGTTTAATCAACATCCATTTTTAAGTTCAACTGTCTTTTTTACAGTGGAGGCAAGAGTTAGGATTAGGATTGTTAAGTTTTCCAGAGGCCAGATTCTTTTGTGAAGTTACCTCAGGTTGTGTGAGAATCGGCTACATCACCTTTAAACTGGAGAACGAGTGAATAAAAGCTTAAACTGAGTCATGTTTATCTATGTTAGAGTATTCACATTTAGATTTCAGATTTATCAAAAGAGCTAAGTAGATAGTGTGGCTGGAAAATATGAAAAATACAGCACTGGAAATGAGTCCAAAAACTGGAACACTATTCATGAGGCCAATCTGAATTTCAGACACATAAGACATATTTCTTGAGTAAAAACCTAGAGTTAAATCTACAAACAAGACAAAAGAAATGTGTCTGTGATATTTGGAAAGTGACTGATGTTTGAAAGGCCGATCTTCACAGACCTGGGTGAAGAGTTTGGGAAAGGTTGTTTCATGACACAACTCTGTTTCCTTTGACAAAAAGCTGTATTTACGGCTTGAGTTGTTCCCAAACAAGCGTCTGGAATGTAATAAAAGACTGTTAGAATGACCTAGTTCTGCCGGAGCATCTGCTTATGTAACAATCAGAAACGTGGCTCACACAACATGGCTGCTGCGTCCGGCCATTTTTCAATCACTTTGGGAAAAGCGATACCATAAAAGGATGTTGAGAGTTTATTTTGAATTGACATCATGAAATCGTAGTTCTTGAATATTTAAAGGTCGTTTTTACTCAAGGTCACATCTGAAGCAGTACTTGGATTTACTTATGCCATTCAAATGTAATCACAATCGTTGAAAGAAGTAGGAACAAATATTATTGAAAAAAATATATATCTCAAAAATACATGGGCGATTAAGTGATGTCTCTACTTGCTTTATATTTATTTCCTACTATTCATGTTTGCTAAATTATTCATCTTGGGAAGTCCTCAGAGACGACTGTTGTTGTGATTTTGGGCTATACAAAAATACATTGATTTGATTTGATAGAAGGCAGATAATCATGTATTTAGTCGTAATCCGGGGCGTATTGATTAATTCTGATCAATATTCAAAACATAGACAATTTACTGTTTGTCTTAGCAACTTGTCTTCATCATATTTAAGAAGTCGACTTTTACGAATGTGTTGCCATCTATTAGCAAAATGTATCTAGTAAAACGACCCAGGTCTGAACCTCACAGACCTCCACCACTACTCACATTCAAATAACATTCATGTTGTTCTGATTTGAATCGTGGACTCTGCGTTTCTTTGTGAACAGCTCCACACTTTCACTGCTGTTTGTCTGATGAGATCTGTCTTATCAGCTTTACTCTGAGAGGATCTGCTCTGTGGACTGTGGACCCAAACCAGACTGAACCAGGACTGTGTGAGGAGTGAGGTCTGAACCAGGACTGTGTGAGGAGTGAGGTCTAAACCAGGACTGTGTGAGCAGTGAGGTCTGAACCAGGACTGTGTGAGGAGTGAGGTCTAAACCAGGACTGTGTGAGGAGTGAGGTCTAAACCAGACTGTGTGAGGAGTGAGGTCTGAACCAGGACTGTGTGAGGAGTGAGATCTAAACCAGGACTGTGTGAGGAGTGAGGTCTGAACCAGGACTGTGTGAGGAGTGAGGTCTGAACCAGGACTGTGTGAGGTCTGAACCAGGACTGTGTGAGCTGTGAGGTCTGAACCAGGACTGTGTGAGGAGTGAGGTCTGAACAGGACTGTGTGAGAGTGAGGTCTAAACCAGGACTGTGTGAGCAGTGAGGTCTGAACCAGGACTGTGTGAGGAGTGAGGTCTGAACCAGGACTGTGTGAGGAGTGAGGTCTGAACCAGGACTGTGTGAGGAGTGAGGTCTAAACCAGGACTGTGTGAGGAGTGAGGTCTGAACCAGGACTGTGTGAGGAGTGAGGTCTGAACCAGGACTGTGTGAGGTCTGAACCAGGACTGTGTGAGCTGTGAGGTCTGAACCAGGACTGTGTGAGGAGTGAGGTCTGAACCAGGACTGTGTGAGGAGTGAGGTCTAAACCAGGACTGTGTGAGGAGTGAGGTCTGAACCAGGACTGTGTGAGGAGTGAGGTCTGAACCAGGACTGTGTGAGGAGTGAGGTCTAAACCAGGACTGTGTGAGGAGTGAGGTCTAAACCAGGACTGTGTGAGGAGTGAGGTCTGAACCAGGACTGTGTGAGGTCTGAACCAGGACTGTGTGAGGAGTGAGGTCTGAACCAGGACTGTGTGAGGTCTGAACCAGGACTGTGTGAGGAGTGAGGTCTGAACCAGGACTGTGTGAGGAGTGAGGTCTGAACCAGGACTGTGTGAGGAGTGAGGTCTAAACCAGGACTGTGTGAGGAGTGAGGTTTAAACCAGGACTGTGTGAGCAGTGAGGTCTAAACCAGGACTGTGTGAGCAGTGAGGTCTGAACCAGGACTGTGTGAGGAGTGAGATCTAAACCAGGACTGTGTGAGGAGTGAGGTCTAAACCAGGACTGTGTGATTAGTGAGGTCCAAACCAGGACTGTGTGAGGAGTGAGGTCTGAACCAGGACTGTGTGAGGAGTGAGGTCTAAACCAGGACTGTGTGAGGAGTGAGATCTGAACCAGGACTGTGTGAGGAGTGAGGTCTGAACCAGGACTGTGTGAGGAGTGAGGTCTGAACCAGGACTGTGTGAGGAGTGAGGTCTGAACCAGGACTGTGTGAGGAGTGAGGTCTGAACCAGACTGTGTGAGAGTGAGGTCTGAACCAGGACTGTGTGAGCTGTGAAGTCTGAACTAGAGACCTGCACGGGACTAGATTTTCATGACCCATCGGGTCCCGACTTTTTTTTGGTGACAGGGAGTTTGCGTGGCAGCCCTAGGGCAAAACAACATGGACACAAATGACTAAACTCTGCATAACTCTCTGCATCTAGTTTAAAAATGATTAGGCACCAGCTTAAATAATCTGTAACAAGGCAATTATGTTTGTTTGACACATTCAATCATAAAGCCATGATGTCTGTGTATTTCTTACCTGAAATACAAAGCTCCTCACACCTCCAGTTCTGCTAAACAAACACTTTACTTGCCCAAACTCCGTGAGTATTATTTCCATCTCCCCGTGCATAAAAGCCAGTCACTCATTCACTCTTCTGGAAAAGTTTACGCCCGTGCTGCGGCTGCTGCTGGCGCGAGGGCGCACAGATGATACATACAGCAGCAGGTTTACGTGTCTGCACCTTGCAGGTGTCCGTGTTGTGTCTCTCTGTTGAACAGCAACCCGCACAAAGCAGTATTTCTTTATTGCTCCGTAATATTTTTAAGACAGCGGAGAGAGCACGAGTCCGGTCGGGACCCGAGGTGTTTGGCCTGACCGCCCGCTCCCGCCCGAGGCAACGTTAAAACCGCCCGATCCCGAGGGTTTGCTCACGGGTCCCGTGGGAATTCCCGCCCGATGCCGATGCAGGTCTCTAGTCTAAACCAGGACTGTGCCAAGTCAGAAACCAAAACTGACTCATGACTCCTCTGACTCCTCATGACTCCTCCATGACTCATGACTCCTCATGACTCCTCCATGACTCCTCATGACTCCTCTGACTCCTCATGACTCCTCATGACTCCTCATGACTCCTCATGACTCATGACTCCTCATGACTCCTCCATGACTCCTCCATGACTCCTCATGACTCCTCATGACTCCTCCATGACTCCTCATGACTCCTCATGACTCCTCATGACTCCTCATGACTCCTCCATGACTCATGACTCCATGACTCCTCCATGACTCATACTCCTCCATGACTCCTCATGATTCCTCCATGACTCATGACTCCTCATGACTCCTCATGACTCCTCCATGACTCCTCCATGACTCCTCATGACTATCATGACTCCTCCATGACTCCTCATGACTCCTCATGACTCCTCTGACTCCTCATGACTCCTCCATGACTCCTCATGACTCTTCATGACTATCGTGACTCCTCCATGACTCCTCTGACTCCTCATGACTCCTCTGACTCCTCACAACTCCTCCATGACTCCCTCATGACTCCTCATGACTCCTCATGACTCCCTCATGACTCCCTCATGACTCCTCATGACTCCTCTGACTCCTCCATGATTCCTCATGACTCCTCTGACTCTCATGACTCCTCCATGACTCCTCATGACTCCTCATGACTCCTCCATGACTCCTCATGACTCCTCATGACTCCCTCATGACTCCTCATGACTCCTCCATGACTCCTCATGACTCCTCATGACTCCTCTGACTCCTCATGACTCCTCCATGACTCCTCATGACTCCTCCATGACTCCCTCATGACTCCTCATGACTCCACTGACTCCTCATGACTTCTCATGACTCCTCATGACTCCTCATGACTCCTTCATGACTCTCATGACTCCTCATGACTCCTCCAGCTCTACTCTACATATGATGAAGACGGCTACAGTCTGTTTTGTTCTGTTCTTATGTAACATCAGACACAAAGAGGAGCTGACCCTTTAGCACGTGCACGCTCTCTCTCTCTCACACACACACAGGCGGTCACGTGCACTCTCTCTCTCACACACACACAGGCAGTCACGTGCACTCTCTCTCTCACACACACACAGGCAGTCACGTGCACTCTCTCTCTCACACACACACAGGCAGTCACGTGCACGCTCTCTCACACACACACACCACACAGGCAGTCACGTGCACTTTCGCGCACACACACACACACACGCCGGGATGCACGCCGCCGCTCCGCTCGTTCCTTGGCAACATGGTGAAACTGGCTCAGACTGGTTGAGTTACACAAGGCTGAGGAGGATGTGAAGCTTTCAGAGGAGAACACAGAGGACCTGGGACAGTGGGAGGGGCCTGTGGGCTTCTCAGGCGATAGGTTGTGTTCACCGGGAGAATGTGGTGATGTCATAATGTGTGACATAAGTCCAGGCGCTGGGATGGAGCCAGTTTTGTCCAGTTTATGCATGAAATATTTAAAAGTGATTTCTGTTAGTGACTGGACCCATTCACATTTTGTATTAGGCCCTACATTTAAATAGAAAAAAATGCTGCTTGTGTATTATAGAGGTTTGCACAATATGAAAACATAGCACATGTTCTGACCAGTATTGAGATTAGATCAAAACAAGTGTCTATGATCTGACCAAAACAAAATGGAAGAAGAATCACATTTGATTTGGAACATAATGTTTGTGAAGAAAATAGCAATCTTGGTAATTTGATAATGGTGTCCATTCAAATTTTAGCTTGTTTTCAATTAACCGTGGAGCTCTTTTATTCAGTATTATTGGCCTGTAAATGTTGTGATGTTAAGTGAACGCAACCTATTAGCGGAGAGTCCGAAAAAGATTGAAAGTCTGGTTTTGAATAATGTAGACCTAAACAGTTCATATGTTCAACACTGTAAAAGTAATAAGCTCCACCTCTTTATAGCCTAGTATTAAGCTCTTTATGGTTATAAGCCCCGCCTCTCTATATGGATAAGCCCCGCCTCTCTATAGGGATAAGCCCCTCCTCTTTATTGTAGCCTTTCACTGTAACAAGCGGTACTACAGACTTTTGAACATTTTGTGTGGTTCTGTTCCTCAGGTGTGGTTCTGCTCGTCGCCATGGCAACCCTGCTGCTCAAGAGACAGTTGGGCCTCTCGCTGCACAGCCTTCGCTCCTCTCTCACAGGTAGGCCTTCTCTCTTCTCTCTGTGATGGCTGTTTCGTTTTGTAAGGTCAGTGAGTCTGCTGCATGAGAAAACACGGCCCATGTTAAAAGGATCTGTGCACAGAAAACATCTCCAGCAGACTCACTGAGCATGTTTGGGATGCTCTGCATCGGTGTGTAGGACAGTGTGTTCCAGATCTGCCACTGTCCAGCCGCTTCACACAGACACTGAACCTGATCCCGTGTGTGTGAGGGAGATGTGTCGCTCTGCAGGAGGCAAACCGTCACACAGATTGGTGGCTTGCCATAGTGACACAGTTGTTTACTCAAAATGTGATGGACATCAAATGACAGATTTAGTCCTGAAGCAATCATCTTAAAAAAAAAAAGTTCTCTTTTGTCATCCGTTTAGACGCAGTGATGGCTGTAACAGCAGGAAATGTGCAGCTTCTGATCCAGGTTTTCATAAGAAAAAGTTATAAAAGTGAAAGAACTAGCTATGCAAACAGAACCTCCATGCACATGAGCCCGGGCAGAGGCGCTGTGGGCCAGCACGCGCATCGCTCCATGTTGCCAGACTTTCAGAGAGCCAACAGCCCCTGACCCACAGCACCTCTGCCCGGGCTCATGAGCACAGACAGTACATGATGTGTGGATAGATTAAAGTATAGTACAGGGTCATCATGCATGTGGCAAGAATGGATTTTACTCAGAATGCCAACGGATTTCATTATTTTTCTGCAAATATACTCAGTATGATACTTCCATGTGAGTTTTTGATCAACAATAACTCCTAAGAACCTGGTTTGGGTAACTTGATTAATTGAGACGCCATCTATAAAGAGCTTAACATCAGCTTGATTACATGGACTATTTTTCTTATTAAAAACATTTGTCTGTTGAATATTCAGAGAGAGTTGGTTTGCTTTAAACCACTCGGAAATGTTGAGCAATTCTGAGTTCGCTTCTCTTATCAAACAATCAAGATTTGGATGGGACAATAGAAGACATGTATCATCTGCAAACATAAGAGAAATACATTTTAGCAAACATTTCTTAAATCATATATACTGATAAATATAAACTATAAATAAAAGAGGTCCTAAAATGGAGCCTTGTGGGACTCCACAAATTAGTTTACATCTGTGTGAGTTTTGGTTGTTCATACATACAAACTGTTCCCGCTGCTTCAAATAGTTTTGTAACCATTTTAAAACAAGATCTTTTATTCCATATAGTTTCAATTTTGTAAAGAGAATTTCATAGTTGACTGTGTCAAAAGCTTTCGACAAGTCCAAAAATATACCAAGTGTGTTATTTTTTGTATCTAAATTTGTAGTAATATTATTAGTAAACTGCATAAGGGCCATTTCTGTCGACATATTTTCTCTGAAGCCGTACTGATGGTTATATAGTATACAATTTTCAGATAAATATTTTGACAATCTTACATGAACAAGTTTTTCCTGCACTTTAGAAAACAAAGGAAGAACAGAAATAGGCTGATAATTGTTGAACATTTTAGAATCACCAGATTTAAACAATGGAGTTACTAATTTGGAACCACACCAGTTTTGAGTGACAGAGTGAGAACAAACGTCAAAGGCTCAATTATAGATGAGGCTACTTTCTTTATAAGATTAGCTCTCAGTTCATCATGTCCTGCAGCTGTGTCCTTCATGCTTAGTAGAATCTGCATGATCTCGTTCTGTGTTGGTAAATCAAATGTATTTAAACAAGGATAACATGGGTTAGAGATTGGTTGGGTTGTTTTACTCGCTTTGCCAGTGAAGGACCTATATTCACAAAAAAATCATTGAAGCCATTAGCTATATCAAAAGGGTTAGTATAACTTTGAATGCCATCTGATAATTGAGATGGTAAAGCCCTAGACATTTGTTTTTTATTAAGTAATTCCAGTGGTGGGCTGTGCATTTCTTGCCTAGGTCTTCAGTGTTGCTCCTTTTAAATATATTCACTTGTCAATAACCAGCTGATGGCTATTAAACTATTCTATTACACAGGCACGCGATAAAGAGCAAAGCATCATTACTTCTATAGTCAGAATAAACGTATTTACACACACACCCATATTTACTCACCAATAGTCTGAATTACTTGTACACCAAAAACACAAATGGTCCTGAATCTGGAGCTGGTGGTAGTGGGCGCGCGGATCTTGCGCTGGATCCCGTCTCGTCCCTGAGGCACCGGCGCCGCTTCCAGTGTCCTCGTAGATTTCCTCATATCGGCTCCTCTCTCGAGCAGCTATGTTTCCCTCCACACTTGCTCGTTTAGCTGTAAATCCACTCTGGGTACGCTAAAGGTTTTGGAAAGCACCTTGTAAGTGCTCCGCAGCACAAATCCCTTTCCCGCTTGTGACAGGCGCTCGGAGAGCCACTGTGACAAAACTGCTCAAAACAACATTAAGCACAGACAGCCAATCAAATGCCGTAGTTATGGTGACGTTGCCGGTGGCCTGCTAGAAGGCCTTGGCGTCGTCAACGTAAAATCTGATTGGTTGAAGCAACAGCTTGATACGCGCTTATGTTAAGAGACGGAGCCTTCAAAACTGACTGTGAAGACCTCGGGCAGATTTCACTGACCCTGACAACAACTGATAACTGAAATATGACTGGTTAAAACAATATATTATGAAACACGCCTGAAAGCTGCGAAACGATGGGAAATGCTACGAAGAAGCCGATGAATAATTATTGATTTATTATTATGCATGCGTGCACTAAATATTAGTTATATCAGTTTGTTATTTAGATATTTTTAGGCCAGCAGAGAAGGCTTTGCAGGCCCTGACGGTCCGCCACTGAGTAATTCATTTCTCTTATTCCAAGTATTTTTATATTGGGTAAAAGTTACACTTTTATAACTTTTCCTTATGAAAACCTGGTTCAGAAGCGGCACTTTTCTTCCTGTTACAGCTGTCCCTGAATCTACAACAGATGACAAAATATATATATATAATATATATATATATATATATATATATAATATATATATATATATATATATATATATATATATATATATATATATATATAATTTTTTTATTTTTTTTAATAGAGGATTGCTTCAGGACTGGCCCAAAATCGCTCGTCTGTTGTTCATTGCAATTGGAGTAAACAACTGTGTCACTATGACAACTACGGCACTGGATGTAGCGACCCCTGTTAATCTTAGACCCAAAGACGTTAGTGCAGAACTTCTACTGCAGACGTGTGTGTGCAGCACAGACTGAAGACTGGACATTCTCCTGAGCTCTAGTCCACTGTTTAGGGTGTTGATTCTAATGTTCTGTTGCAAAGTTTCCTTAAATATTGGCAATTTTTTTTTACATGAACCCTTTTTTCAGTCTGAAACATGGCAGTTTTCCATTGATCTGTGTATTTTTTCCTCTTTCTTCTTGACTTGCAGTGACCTTATAGAAAAGTGTTGTGGTGAAAGGTTAGCTCAGGTCAGTGTGTGAGTGTGTGTGAATGAGTGGGAGGAAGCTCACGTCCAGCTGAAGCCGGATCAGACAGGTCCAGGTCCTGACGTCCTCTTTGCTCCACAAACACAATCTGATACTACGTCCTCTCCGCTCCATAAACTCCAGACGATCCACTTTTACTACACGTCCTGCTAATCTTCATTCATGACTCGACCTGCGCGGTGAATGTTTGAGAGGCTCCAGCGGGATCTGGTCTGGTCCTGTCCCAGTCCCAGCTGAGACAGAGGGACAAGTTCAAGTCCTAAACCAGAGAGAGACAAGTCCAAGTGGGAGAGAGACTTGGGACTTGAACATGTTTCTGTACAATCTTGTATTTTTGTATCGTTCAGAATAATCATTTCTGTTTGTTTAAATGTTTAAGGAAGCACAAGCATCTTTTATACAAAATGTGTCTCTAAAAACATGTGTAAATGTCTGGGTCAAGCTTGAAAACAGTTCCTGCTCAGGATAGTTATGTAAGTTTTCCACTTCATGCCCAGTTAATAATTGTTTCTAGTTGTTTGTCTTTCTGGTCCCAGGAATAGCTGCTTTGAATTATTCACCACAAAAAATGTTTAATGTTCAATTTGTTAGGTAAGATAGGTTTTATTGTAACACACACTCACTTGAACCTGTGTGAGAGTCCAAACAGGCTCATAAATACATTAATAAAATGATACAGAGCTATCGTGTTTGTCCTGCAGGCTTGTGCTGATGTGATGTCATGATCATGGGATGGGATTTGCAGATCTTTGGAGGCTTGTCATGTAAGACTGTTGTCAATGTAAAAACCAAATATTTGTAAGAAGCGACCTGCTTCATAGGTGCATGGTCAAGAAGGACAGGACTGTGGTTCCCACGATGTCCCACGGGTCTGAAAAGATGTCCTCTGTCTTTTTCTATTGACCACAAGGTTGTGGGTCCTCACATTTAACATAAAACATGAGGTTGTAGGCCCTATTCAAAGAGGGAACAGAGGCGGAGCTCACAGAGGGAAGGGCAGGGCTGGGGTCCCATTTGTAAACACTGACTCCAAGTGAAACTTGAGGAGAGGTGCAATGATATATGTGACCGGTGTGGGTTTTGTCTCTCTGCGTTGTGTTGTGTCCTGAGCGGGAGTTGAACCCGGGTCTCCCGTGGGGCAGTCAACCGACAAACTCATTGAGCTAAAGGGAACACTCCCCTTAGCTCAGTTTGTTTGTGGCTTCTTATACCTGAGGGGAGTGAGTTTATCCCATACCACCACACACTTCTCCATACTGGTCCCTCGTGTGGGCCTACACCGGTTACACTCACCCCCTAAACTCACACCACTCAGGACAATCCGGGTCACGGCACCAAGTGTGACCGGTGTGGGTTTTTGCCTCTCTGCGTTGTGTTGTGTCCTGAGCGGGACACAGGACACAACACAACGCAGAAGTCGGTCCCCGCCCCGCGGGAGTCGGTTGACTCCCGCGGGGCAGTCAACCGACAAACTCATTGAGCTAAAGGGAACGCTCCCTTTAGCTCAGTTTGTTTGTGGCTTCTTATACCTGAGGGAGTGAGTTTATCCCATACCACCACACACTTCTCCATCCTGGTCCCTCGTGTGGGCCTACACCGGTTACATATATTCATCATAAAATGATGCATACAATTATTCGTTTTAATTGATGGTCCAATAGAGCTCATTCCAAATTGAGGTAAAATGCATCTGTTTTATTCTGAAGTGTCTGGGGCTGGATCTTTATTGTGAGAAATATTATTTAGTCTACACTTGTTTTGTCTGTCGTTCTATGTATAGTTATAAATTATAATGAAAAAAAAAATCTATTTAAACGCTGCTTTGACTTGACTGATTAAGGTTTTGTAGAAAAGACTGGAGGGCCCCCAAAGCTGATTTTTGCTCAGGCCCCCCAAAAGGTTAGATCCGGCTCTGGTCTTCAAAGTGTGTGTGCTCCTCAGGCTGCAGACATGTGAGTAAGGCGGCTCCTCAGGCTCAGATGGACTGGGACTACGACGGACCCTCTATGAAGACCCAAGTACCAGGCCCTCGCTCGCAGGTACTGTCCCACACCTCACACACTCACCCAGGGCAGGGCGTCCGGGCTAAAACTCACCTCTCTGTGTTCTGTCTGCAGGAGCTGCTCAAACAACTGGGAGACATCCAGGTAAGACTTTACTCCACACTTTGGTTAAGAATACAACTGACCACTCACCAAAAACTGACTCAAAACGGCCCATTTTAGTCTAAAATGTGAATCTAAAGTGGATTTGTTTGGAGCTTTTATTCCAGCCTTGGACATGTTCAGACTCTTGGACATGTTTGTAGTTTTTGTGCAGAAGCAGTTTGTAGTTTTGTCTCTTGTTCTGTTGGAGCCATTTTGTCCCATTGACAAATGGAAGAGAGAGAGAAGAGTGAAAGGAGAGAAAAAAGAAGAGAGAAAGAGAAGAGATAGAGAGAAAAGAGAAGAGAGAAAAGAGAAGACAGAAAAGTGAAAAGAGAAGAGAGAAAGAGAGAAAAGAGAAAGAGAGAGAAAGAGAAGAAAGATAGAAAAGAGAAGAGAGAAAGAGAAGAAGATAGAAAAGAGAAGAGAGAAAGAGAAGAAAGAGAATGAGAGAAAAGAGAAAAAGAGAGAAAGAGAAGAAAGAAAGATAGAAGAGAGAAAGAGGTAAGAGAGAGAGAAAAAGAGAGAAAGAGAATGATTTTGTAGTTTTTGTGCAGAAGCAGTTTGTAGTTTTGGAGCCATTTTGTCCCATTGACTTCCATTAGAAACACTGAAAATCCTCTAGAAAAGTGTGATTGTCCAAACTTTAGTGTTTGTTCCTTTTCAGAAGAGCTGAAATATGTCATGTTTAGACTTTTAGATGAATTGATGAGTGTGTATTTCAATTGAAACAGGCCTGTGAAGAGTAAGACACAGTTTCTCCGTTTGTAGACTGGTCGTAGAAAATCTTGACACCTCCGACCTGGCTACAAACTTATGAACGGGCTGCAAGTTCTGTTTTTTTGTAACAACGCCTCAAGAATGACGTAGGAAATACGACAAAAATGGTTTGCAGAGAGGTCGTAGCAGGTCGTACGGGCCATTGTGACCGAGGCTTTAGATTTTGATCTTAGAGCTTTTTGAATTACTCAACATTTGAACCTGTTCTGTGGCTTGCACTGGGCTAGGCTCCGAAAAATAACTGAACTGATAAAAGATAAACGTTTTCATTGTTTGGTTTAGAAAATGAATAATTTATTAATACATTTTTTTACTTGAAGTCAACATGTGTATTAATATCATTCATAGTCCAGTGGTTCAGCCTTGTTACAATAGTAGTAAATCTAAATGATAGTCTTACATGAACAAGAACAAGTTTTTTTTAAATAACAGAAAGTAGAGCAGAGTTCTAAACTGATGACATCACACACACAAGGAAAAAGAAACGCAACACAGTTTTGGGAGTTTTTGGGGGGCAGAATAATTGTATTTTTGAGATCCTCCTGTTTCATATGAACCCTACATCCATTTCTAATCCTCAGGCCAACTCTTGTGGCGTTTACACATTTTCAGTCCAATAACACAACCAAACAATAGAGCAACCCCCAAACCAAAGTTTCATCAGACTGTCAATAGTTCACTAACCCCCGTTGGCCCTGGACAAGGTTATTCAGCCTCATGGATCCATCAGCAGTAGTGTCTGAGTTGATCCATTCTTCCACCAGTGCCGCCCTCAGCTGCTGCTGAAGCACTGGGACCTTTTTTTGTCACTGAACAGGACTTGGACCACCTCCAACATTTGGTCGATATGGTGGAATACCGTCAGTGCAGAGAAGCACACCGGTTAACCCAGCGGTAAAAGTCAACTCCTGAGTTTCAAACATAAATCACCCTGTAATGCACTCTTTATGGTTCTCACAATCAGTCAAGTCTGTCTTCAGCGCTCTATGGACTTAAATCATGATGCTAACCCAGTTTTCTAAGGAGTTTTCAAAAATTAAATGTTGCATTTATTTTTTTTCCTTGAGTGTACATTAAAAAATCCCTGTCCAATCAGAAAAGCTTATTTTCGTCTGCCGGTGCATAATCCCGCCTCTTTTGGTACGATCTGCGCCTGACTTAAAATCGCACCCGCCGCTTCTCTAATGTAAGAGCGTTTGAGCTGGTGATTCAACTCAGAACTGGTCTGGAGCTTGATTTTATTGGTTGGTTGATTGATTGATTGATTGATTTGACAATACAATATAATAGTGGGTATTGGGGTTTTTCTATTGACTATAACACCCCCAAAGAAATGAGTCAGGAGCCGGTACTGTTTTTTCTGACGTGGTCGCTAATCCACTCCCCAGTGTGATGTACACTTTTATAAACAGGAAGTAAATGTTTAATCATAAAGAATGGCCTTGGACAAATGTTTAGTGAAATCTTAAATCTAATGCTCTTATCTGTGTTTCAGTGAAATGAGTGGTTCAGTCTGTCAGAGGGAACGACGCGTTATCTTTGTGTCTGCGCTTCCTGAGCTCTGTAGAAGCCATGCAGTCATTTCGTTTTATTAGAAAATTCTCGTCCTCGCCTTTATGTCTTTATAAATCCACTTCCTCAAGCTTCTGGTGAAAGTATCAATCCGGTAATAAAAAGATAAAGCCGCAAGATGACACGGCTTTTACCTTCCAAACCTGCGACTGTATCTGCTGCTCAAACAACTCAATAAAAGCTCATTAGATAGTCATAACTCTTTTAAAGGGCTGTAAATAGAACTGATTTATGGATGTGACTGTTGGACGTCCTAAACACCGGTCTCATCAGGACGTGGGCTGCTTCTGTGGGACAAGAAAACACTTTACAACATGTGGCTGATATCACAGTGTCAGAGTTTACAGCTCTACAGAGAAGCAATTTTTTTAAGTAAAATGAAGTATAACTGATCAAAGACATGTGTTTGGTATTTGACTTTGGAACGTCGTCAAAGTAAATGATTCATTCAATTAGTAAAGGGTGATTGTTTTGCTTTCATTCTTGTTGTTGCTCAAACACTACAAACTGATGGCTTACAAACAGGGTGTGATTTGCTGGTGGGATGGGGGGGATTTTCCCTCCCTCGGCTTTGTCCGTCCCGCTCTCTCTGTCTGTCGGTCGGTCCCATTCACGTTTTTCCTTCTCCTGCTCCTACTTTTTTGCACAAAGTACCCACCCACTTTTAGGTGAAAATCTTCCATACAAGTCTATGGTGGTAGATATTAAAATACATCTGCAGAGAATAAATTGCTATCTCTTTACTAAATCTAAACTGTGCTCGAAAAGAATCAAAACACGACAACAAAAATGCATTAAATTGACCTTTCGCCGAGCCCCGCCCCCCTTAGTTACTGTTGCTACGTCCGTCAAATATGATAGCGTGCCATAGACTTCAATGACAAAATAAGTACACCTGTTCACGTTAGTGACTTTTTAAAGCAATTTTTCCGTGATATCCTCTAGATCGAGCAAAGAGGTTCACTCTGCAGCGGAGGGATTTATTCAAAACATTAAAAATACTCAACGGAGGGACATAACTCCTATGGAGGCTAATGCTACTGGTCTCAAGCTAAATCAGAGAAACCCATGATTTTTAACGTACCTCAAATACAACAAGCACAGCCTTGTCCTGCTCTTTCACTGCCGGGTAAGTTCACTTTCATATGTTAAGGTCTATTTTTCCCTATTGCAAGAATATTGTTCATTTACGAGGCTATGTTAGCGAGCTAAACCTGCCAGTGTTGGCTAAAGCTAAGAGGCTCGCTAAACGTAGCAGCTTAGAGCGTAACTTCTGCAGTTATATCCTCGTCATGGTAGAACTTTGATCTAGTTTGTGTTTTTGCCTCTAGATCTGACAACACAGTAAGTCCATAACTATAGTTAAACATTAGTTTGACCTTTGAGCAGACATTTGTTCCATATATTTAGCTGTTAAACTGTTTAATCCAATGTAGGCACTGCTCCAGTTGTTTTCGGCTTTAGAAATGGAAAGAACACAACTCCTCTGGTCAATATTTCGGGGGATCTGTGGTCCGGTGTACAAAAACCGTAGGCGCAGCGCTTCACCATCTTGCTTGGAGCTCAAGATTTGATGGACCCTATTTACATAGCAACGGTTGCTACGATGATTGATTGGACAAGAGCCGTTTGGGGGCGGGGCTCGGCGAAAGGTCAGTTGCACTGACAAAAGTTTTTGAGAATATACACGAGTGTGAATGAGCCCTGGCTGAATTGACAAAATGCACTATAGCCGAATGCTGCGCTCTGATTGGCTGTGCTTGGGTGGGTCCTTCCAGTTTCACTTTGCAGCTTGTACGAAGTGTTTTTTAAGTCATAATTGCAACCAAATATGAGTAAATGTTGGTAATTATGAGAGGAAGTTGTCAGATTAAAACTTAAATCATGTTTGCAGTGTGAAAATCAGCTACTCCACCTTTAAATCAGTTTATCTTATTTCATAGTTTTCATTCGAGGCACACACTGGCATGATCTGAAGGTGTTTCCAGGCTACATCTAAGTCTGGCTCAGTCTGCTGGTGCTCTGTCTGACCTTAAAAAAATGTGTCTGTCTCCATGGAAACCAACAGGCTCACTCCAGCAGGAACACAGCGATAATCCAGACCGAATGACCGGAATAGGAAAGGGTCGCTCACCTGTGGGGCTGCTCTAAAGGATCTAAAAGTCACATCAGGACTAAAAACACTGCCATTACTTTGCATTGGTGGCTATAGTGTCTGATGTAGGACGTCTTTTTCAACTCTAGAAGACAAAAGGAACCTAAAATCCTGTGTCTGTCGTTCGTGTCGTGTGCAGAACGTGGGAGCCATTAACTTCTTCTGTAACTACGATGAAAGCCGAGGGAACTACCTGGTGGACGTGGACGGGAACCGGATGTTAGACGTGTACACGCAGATCTCCTCCATCCCCATCGGTAAGACTCTGTCCTCTCCCTCCTCCCTTATTTATCCTCCCCTCTACCCACCTTTTCTTGCCTCTCTCTTTCTCTTTATATCTCTTTTTTTCTTTTCTACCTGTTCCCTCACTCTCTCTCCTCTTCTATCTTTCTCTCTTCTCTTTCTCCTTTTCCCTCTGTCTCTCTCTGTCTTTTCCCTCCTCCTTCTCCCCCTTCCATCTCTCTTTCTCGCCTTCCCCCTCGCCTTCTCTTTTCCCTCTCTCTCTCCTCTTCTCCAATGTCCTCTCTCTCTCTGTCTCTTCATTTCTTGTCTTCTCTCTCCTCTTCCCAATCTCTCTCTCTTTATCTCTCCCTCCTTCTTCTCCCCTTTCAATCTCTCTCTCTCTTCTTTTCCCCCTCTCTTCCTCCTCTCCTTCTCCCTCTCTTCCTCCTCTCTCTTTGTCTGTCTCTCCTTTTCTCCCTCTCTTCCTCCTCTCTTTGTCTCTTGTCTTCTCTCTCTTTTTCTCCCTCTCTTCCTTCTCTCCTCCTCTCCTTCTCCCTCTCTCCCCTCCTCCTCTCCTTCCTCCTCTCTCTTTGTCTCTCTCTCCTTTTCTCCCTCTCTTCCTCCTCTATTGTCTCTTGTCTTCTCTCTCTTTTTCTCCCTCTCTTCCTCCCCTTCTCCTCTCCTTCTCTCCTTTTCCCTCTGTCTCTCTCTGTCTTGTTCCCTCCTCCTTCTCCCCTTCCATCTCTCTCTCTCGCCTTTCCCCCTCGCCTTCTCTTTTCCTTCTGTCTCTCCTCTTCTCCAATGTCCTCTTCTCTCTCTGTCTCTTCATTTCTTGTCTTCTCTCTCTCCTCTTCCCTTTCTCTCTCTCTTTCTTTTCTCATCCCCCCTCCAATCTCTGTCTCTCTTTATCTCTCCCTCCTTCTCCCCTTCCAATCTCTCTCTCCTTTTCTCCCTCTCTTCCTCCTCTCCTCCTCCTCTCCTTCCTCTCTTCTTCCTCTCTTTGTC
>JBBPFD010000215.1:0-15000 GCA_038363315.1 Mugilogobius chulae | reverse complement strand
GACCCTCCTTCTGTCCTTAGACCCTCCTTCTGTCCTTAGATCCTCCTTCTGTCCTTAGACCCTCCTTCTGTCCTTAGATCCTCCTTCTGTCCTTAGACCCTCCTTCTGTCCTTAGACCCTCCTTCTGTCCTTAGACCCTCCTTTTAGGGGGTCAAAATCCAGCCTTTAACAGAGAACATACTTGATGAGTTGTGTTTTGCGCAGAACAAAGAGCGAGGTGGACCAAACCCCAGCCCCACAGAGGAAGAGATGAGCTCCTGTATGGTCAACCAGGTCAGTGCAGCCTCTGTCTCTGTGTGTGTCAGGTGTGTGTGTGTGTGTGAGATGAACCATCCTCACGGTGTGTCCTGTGCAGGGTCCAGGCTGTCCCGACCTCAGCATCCTGTCCTTCATGGGAGGTTTCCACGGTCGCACCATGGGTAAGAGCCTGAGCATTACATTACACACTGGACTGTCTGAGCTGTGGACATTACACACTAGACTGTATGAAGTTTGGGTGTGTGTTCTGTGGACATTACATACTGGAATGTATGAAGTTGGGGTGTGTGAGCTGTGCGGCCTCCTGTTGGTATCCAGCCTGAAAAGGTGGCACGAGTTAGGGCGTGGCTGAGGGACAGGTGAATGTGGAGTCTTAGGGTGCACTCACACTGGCACAACCAAACCGTGCCCAGGCCTGAATGGCCCCTACAGCGCAGTTCTTTTGTGCAGTGTGAGTGCAAACGAATCGCGCTCAGACTCGGCACGGTTGTGTCTCTGGCACGGTTGAAAAAAAGTTGTGAAATCGATCATCTACTGTTGCTTTTGCTGCTCCACGCGACTTTTAATCCAAAGCCTGGCGGAGGAGTGCGCATCATGGGTAAAACTCTCGTCGGTTCCATTATATCAAAGATATAACGGCTCGCAGGACTTATTTTCGCCGCTACAGCGTTAGCACCTCAGCGTTTGATCCACTCTTCTCCGCTACATGTAAACAAAGTGCGCTAGACGATGACGTCACCGGCCTGTGGCACGGATCGTTTATGCAAGTGTGAGTGCGGGCCGGCGCGGCCCGGAGAATTTTCTGCAACCGGGTGTGAGTGGGCACAATTACAAAGCCCAAGTGTGAGTGCGCCCTTAAAGGACACAGTGTTTAATCCTGTTCTAACACGACTTGCCTGTGAGATACTGTTGGTTCCCCCTCAGAAAACACGGTTCTGAATGTTCCTGATCTATTATGTCAGAGGTAGATTTCCAGAAATCATCCAGACTCATTTAGCGTATCAGGAAAGATACTTTGATTATTATACAACCAGGAGATGGAGCACATCACCATCATCTGTGTTTTATGTAGGAATTTAATCGCAGCTAATCGATTACTGAACTAATCGTCAACTAATTTAGTAATCGAATAATTGTTAACTGGTCTTTATACAAGTTTCAAAAGTTTAAAATGAGAGTTTGATTTATTTTTACACAGGAGCCTCCGGGCGGCCGAGTCAGTGCGCGCCGCCACTCACTCATGACATAAACATTGTATGCAAATGTTGGTACATTTTGTGTTTTTGATGTAAATACTTGTGTTCCTGTAAACCTAAATATCCAGAACTTTCTGAACCAACATTACCTCTCCATTTAAATGATTTTTGCATTCTAAACCACTGATCGATAACCTGGCCAGCCAGATGGTTTATATTGTGATATTTGTGAATTCACCAACGTGTTCTCATGGAATGCGTAAAATAGCACGCCATGACAAAATTGCGTGTCACGACGACACCCCTCTGCCTGTTTTGGGGTGCAATTACACGCTCGTTTGAGTTGACGACAAACACAAGGTTTTTCAAGGGATTAACGACTAAATTAATTAATTACAAAAATGGTAGATAGCACTAGTCTAGATGAGTTAAATTAAGTCTGAAGTTTACATAACAATTGGTAAGATTAGCACTTAGTCTAGGAGCATTGGTTAAAGGTTATTTTTTGTTAGGATTAGACGTTGTTTTTCATGAACAATAAACGATCTTCACATTCACCATTGAAATAAACTAAGACAGAAACGAGTCAAATGCACACACAAAAAATAGAAGTTGCGTTTATAAGACACACTGTTTACAATAGAGTGGTACTGACACGCTTATCCATGAGAACAAGCTGGAATTCACAAACACAAGATAAACCATCTGACCTTCCAGCCGCCCGATTGGTTTTGAGGCTCAATCACATTGTAGCAGGGCGGGCTAACACAGGAATACCACATCCTGCATATCCGCTGCTGCTCCACAGAACACCTCCGATTTTGTGCGCAAAGCCTCTCCTACTGGATGCATGTTGCAGGCTGCGAAGCCTCGAGAGGCACGAGAAGAGCATGCGTGGAGAGCACAAGTTTATGAAATAAAAGTTTTAAATTAAAGCCAAAATAGCTCTTTATTGTGCAGCAGGAGTGCAAAAAACAGCCGTGTTTGATGGGATCACTCTTTGGCTCTCTTCACATGAGCTTATGTGTGTTTTCTCTCTCCCACGAAGGCAAAGGCATTACGTGAACGATAAAAAGTATTCTCCTGTTAGTGTTTCAGTGACATAAAGTGAAAGTTTACAGCAGACTGAGTTAAACTGGCAAAGCAACTATGCATATAAAGATTACAATAATACAATACAAGTACTGTGATCAAAATAAAGTGAGTGCGAAGTGTTTTTACCTTGAAATTCCGGACGTAGTTCACGTTCTGTTTCCTGTTTGGTGCGCTCTGATCTGTGGACTTGATCAGGTCAGACCAGGGCGCAGAAGATTTTACCGTTGATCCGCAATTGTTGGCGTTGGAAGGACGGAGCTGAGGCGCAGCCTGCGCAGCGCATATGCGAGATGTGGACGTACCTCATTCATTACAAAGGCTGCGCAATTGCTGCGAAGGTTGTGGCGGTGCACAGCGGATATGCAGGATGTGGGATCAGCCCGTAAGACGGGCTGTTAGCGCCGAGTCTGATTCAAGCTAAACAAAGATGGCTGCTCTCGTGGATGTTTGTGTTTCTGCTGCTTTTGATGCGTTTTAGCAGAAATACAGAGTCATTTCTTTTTGAAAGAAGAGCAGTATGTGTGACACTTGTTCTGTCCCACAGGACATTGGATACACCATTACGAGTTGTTGCTGTGATTGGCTAAGCACAAATAAGGTCACCCAACTAAACTAAACGTCCCACCTTTTCCCGAACGCTTTCAGTGACCCAACTAATTGTTTAGCAGAATATTGTTAGTTGCAGCGTTACTTTTTAATCTATTTTATGCATTAATATTAATATGCCAAACTAAATGCAAAAAAACAACAACAAAACAGTAAAGTAATCTTTGCCGATCAGGATGACTTTCTGTGAACATGTGGACTAAGCCCTGAGCATTAGGAGAGTAAGAGATGTTATTTTACACATCTAACCATATTATTATGAGGAAATCATATTTAGAGAAGTAATGCAAACTAGTCCACAAGATCTAAATACAGGTCTAAATGTATACTCTTTAATAAAGCTGGTCAAAGGAGAACACAAGAGCAGGTTTACTAGAACTATCGGCTGCATTTGAGGGTGGCCAAGCATGTGTCTTATGAATAATAAAAGTGCTTCAGACAGCACTTTAAATGCATGTTTTTACTGTAGATATCTGCACAAAGAGACTGATGAGAGTGTGAAGAATAATCAGGTCATTCAGCTCATTGTTCTGCACAAACCGCTCCAGCGCAGACAAAGCAGCAGAGTCCAGGTGTTCTTGTCTGTGTGATGATCCAGACAAACATGTGTCTCATTTACAAGTCTGATGTTTGAGCGCAGTAGAAGCACATGTGGATGTTGGATGGTCAGAGACTGGAGTGAGCGCAGTGTGAGCGAACGTCAGTGTGAGTGAGTGTCAGTGTGAGTGAGCGTCTGTGTGAGTGAGCGTCAGTGTGAGTGAGAGTTAGTGTGAGGTCAGTGTGATGAGGCTGGATGGCGTCAGTGTGATGTGAGCGTCAGAGGCTGGAGTGAGCGTCTGTGGTGAGGTGGTGAGCGTCAGTGTGAGTGAGCAGTCCAGTGTGGAGTTGAGAGTCAGTGTGAGTGAGAGCGTCAGTGTGAGTGAGGTGTCAGTGTGGAGTGAGCGTCAGTGTGAGTGTGAGTCGTCGGTAGTGAGGTGAGAGGTCAGTTGTGGAGTGAGAGTCAGTGTGAGTGAGAGTCAGTGGTGAGTGGAGGAGTCCAGTGTGAGTGGAGAGTCAGTGTGAGTGAGAGGAGTCAGTGTGAGTGAGTAGTCAGTGTGAGTGAGAGTCAGTGTGGAGTGATGAGTCGGGGTAGTGGAGTGAGCGTCAGTGTGAGTGAGCGTCAGGTGGTGAGTAGGTGAGAGCGTCAGTGTGAGTGAGCGTCGGTGTGAGTGAGCGTCAGTGTGGGAGTGGGGAGCGTCAGTGTGTGTGTGAGTGAGCGTCAGTGTGAGTGAGCGTCGTGTGAGTGAGTCAGGTGAGTCGAGTCAGTGTGAGTGAGCGTCAGTGTGAGTGAGAGTCAGTGTGAGTGAGAGTCAGTGTGAGTGAGAGTCGGTGTGAGTGAGAGTCGGTGTGAGTGAGCGTCGGTGTGAGTGAGCGTCGGTGTGAAAGAGTGTCAGTGTGAGTGAGCGTCGGTGTGAGTGACAGTCAGTGTGAGTGAGCGTCAGTGTGAGTGAGAGTCAGTGTGAGTGAGAGTCAGTGTGAGTGAGTCAGTGTGAGTGAGAGTCGGTGTGAGTGAGCGTCGGTGTGAGTGAGCGTCGGTGTGAAAGAGTGTCAGTGTGAGTGAGCGTCGGTGTGAGTGAGAGTCAGTGTGAGTCCAGTGTGAGTGAGAGTCAGTGTGAGTGGGCGTCTGTGTGAGTGAGGCGTCGTCCGGTGTGGAGTGAGTGTCAGTGTGAGTGAGCGTCAGTGTGAGTGAGCGTCAGTGTGAGTGAAGTCAGTGTGAGTGAGGTCAGTGTGAGTGAGCGTCAGTGTGAGTGAGAGTCAGTGTGAGTGAGCGTCAGTGTGGGGCAGTGAGCTTTCGGTGTGAGTGAGCTTCGGTTGTGTGTGAGCTCGGTGGAAGAGCGTGAGTGTGAGTGAGCGTCTGCTGCTGTGAGGGGCCACGCTGTCCTGGACCTGAGTCTTATTTGACTGACCTGGTTCTTGTCTGCTGTGTGCAGGGTGTCTGGCCACCACTCACTCCAAAGCCATCCACAACTGGACATCCCGTCTCTGGACTGGCCCATCGCTCCTTCCCCAGACTGCAGTACCCTCTGGAGGAGTTTACCAGGGAGAACGCAGCTGAGGAGGCCCGCTGCCTCGAGAGGTACTCTCTATTCTCTCTGTACTCTCTGTGTGCAGGAGGTACTCCTATATACTCTGTTGTGTCAGGAGGTACTCTCTATATACTCTGTGTGTGTCCAGGAGGTACTCTCTATATACTCTGTCTGTGTCCAGGAGGTACTCTCTATATACTCTGTCTGTGTCCAGGAGTACTCTCTATATACTCTGTCTGTGTCCAGGAGGTACTCTCTATATACTCTGTCTGTGTCCAGGAGGTACTCTCTATATACTCTGTCTGTGTCCAGGAGGTACTCTCTATATACTCTGTCTGTGTGCAGGAGGTACTCTCTATATACTCTGTCTGTGTCCAGGAGGTACTCTCTATATACTCTGTCTGTGTGCAGGAGGTACTCTCTATATACTCTGTCTGTGTGCAGGAGGTACTCTCTATATACTCTGTCTGTGTCCAGGAGGTACTCTCTATATACTCTGTCTGTGTCCAGGAGGTACTCTCTATATACTCTGTCTGTGTCCAGGAGGTACTCTCTATATACTCTGTCTGTGTGCAGGAGGTACTCTCTATATACTCTGTCTGTGTCCAGGAGGTACTCTCTATATACTCTGTCTGTGTCCAGGAGGTACTCTCTATATACTCTGTCTGTGTCCAGGAGGTACTCTCTATATACTCTGTCTGTGTCCAGGAGGTACTCTCTATATACTCTGTCTGTGTCCAGGAGGTGGCTCAAAGCCATTAGGGAAAACATTGTAGTCGTGGCAGATACTTGGAGCTGATTGGTTGCCGGCAAACCACAATGATTGATCCACTGCTGTGGTGAGATCTGTCCGTCTCTCTGTCTTTCTTGCTGCTGATCCACAGCAGCTCTAGCAGAACGTGTGTGTGAGAGAGAGAGAGCACATGGTGTGTGCAGACGCTGGTGGCTCTGCTCTGGTCTGTACTGAAAACACAGGGCCAGCCGACACTCATACATGTGTGTGTTTGTGTTGACTGGTTTCTGTGTGTAATAACCCTGTGGTGTTCAGTGACCACCTGAACTCCAGCCCCATGATGATAGAATGACAGTGAGCTGTGTTTGTGGTGCAGGTGGAGGACCTGATCGTGCGCTGGAGACAGAAGGGTCGGCCTGTGGCAGGGATCGTAGTGGAGCCCATCCAGGCCGAGGGAGGAGACAACCACGCCTCTCCAAACTTCTTCAAGAGCCTCAGGAACATCGCACGCAAGGTACACACTACAGAACCACGCAATATACACCAGAACCTCAGAACTGAAGGTTCACCAGAGCTGAAGGTTCATCAGAGCTGAAGGTTCATCAGAACTGAGGTTCCCAGAACTGAAGGTTCATCAGAACTGAAGGTTCACCAGAACTGAAAGGTTCTCCAGAGCTGAAGGTTCATCAGAACTGAAGGTTCTCCAGAACTGAAGGTTCTCCAGAGCTGAAGGTTCTCCAGAACTGAAGGTTCACCAGAACTGAAGGTTCTCCAGAGCTGAAGGTTCATCAGAACTGAAGGTTCACAGAGAGGAGACTAAATGTGCTTTTATAGGCTCCGGTTTCTCCACATGTCAGGTTTGTCACTAGGGAAGTTCTTTTGGTCTGAGGTTCCTGTTGTGTGTGTGCAGCACGGCTGTGCGTTCCATGTGGATGAGGTCCAGACTGGAGGAGGCTGTACGGGGAAGTTCTGGGCTCATGAGCACTGGGGACTGGACGATCCTGGAGACATCGTGTCCTTCAGTAAGAAGATGCTGACCGGAGGTTACTACCACAGGGACGAGCTGCAGGCCGACAAGGTAGTCTGATCTGCTGACAGGTTTAAGAGTGCATGGTTCTCTGTTCAAGCTCCTGCAGTCTACAGAGACTGTCCAAAACACCACTTCAGCATAGGGAAGTGGCTTAATGCTGATGTCTGGGTACAGCTACTTGTTTTCTCATGGACAGGTCCAGGGTTAAACAGCTCTCTATCTAAAAGAGTCACTCACATTACTCTTTGTAACTCGCTTGTAATGGATCAAATGTTCAGACAAGATACAGTGGAAAGATTAACACAACATATTTATGATCACAGTGTGCTTCTGAACACGTCTCACAAAGAGCTGCTGTTTCCAGGGTTACCGGATCTTCAACACGTGGATGGGAGACCCGTCCAAGAACCTGCTCCTGATCGAGGTCCTGAACGTGATCCGCAGGGAGAACCTTCTGGAGGAAGTGAGGCGCTCTGGGAAAGCTCTGCTGCAGGGACTGTACGCTCTCCAGGTACTCTGTCTACTGTACTGTACGCTCTCCAGGTACTCTGTCTACTGTACGCTCTCCAGGTACTCTGTCTACTGTACACTCTCCAGGTACTCTGTCTACTGTACTGTACCGCTCTCCAGGTACTCTGTCTACTGTACTGTACACTCTCCAGGTACTCTGTCTACTGTACACTCTCCAGGTACTCTGTCTACTGTACTGTACGCTCTCCAGGTACTCTGTCTACTGTACTGTACACTCTCCAGGTACTCTGTCTACTGTACTGTACGCTCTCCAGGTACTCTGTCTACTGTACTGTACACTCTCCAGTACTCTGTCTACTGTACTGTACGCTCTCCAGGTACTCTGTCTACTGTACTGTACACTCTCCAGGTACTCTGTCTACTGTACTGTACACTCTCCAGGTACTCTGTCTACTGTACTGTACACTCTCCAGGTACTCTGTCTACTGTACTGTACACTCTCCAGGTACTCTGTCTACTGTACTGTACACTCTCCAGGTACTCTGTCTACTGTACACTCTCCAGGTACTCTGTCTGACGTCTCCGTCCCAGAGCGAACAGTCCCACTCTGAGCTCTGCGGTTTAGTGGAGTTGTTTACGGTTCACGTCTGTGTAATCACCAGTCCACCTCATTAATACAAACAAGTTCACTGGCGACATGTTCTTGGAAATGACTGTGGGTTATTGATCATGGCACACGCACCCGGAACATTCTGTGTGCAGCGTTCCAAAGCTCATGACGGTCCCACAGTGGAGGGCTTATCAGTTCTGCAGGTTTAAAGAGGAAATCAAAGTTTATATTTTCAATTGTTTAGATCCAGTTTCTGCTTAACGATGATCAAAGTGTAAACGATTGATCTGTATTTAGAACTAATCACATGGGAAAAGTCAAACTATCTCACAGATCTACCTATAACATCACAGATTCTACCTGATAACATCACAGATCTACCTATAACATCACAGATCTACCTATAACATCACAGCAGAATCTACCCTATGACATCACAGATCTACCTATGACATCACAGATCTACCTATGAATCACAGATCTACCTATGACATCACAGATCTACCTATGACGTCACAGATCTATCTATGACATCACAGATCTACCCATGACATCACAGATCTACCTATGACATCACAGATCTACCTATGACGTCACAGATCTATCTATGACATCACAGATCTACCCATGACATCACAGATCTACCTATGACATCACAGATCTACCTATGACGTCACAGATCTATCTATGACATCACAGATCTATCTATGACATCACAGATCTATCTATGACATACAGATCTATCTATGACATCACAGATCTACCTATGACACACAGATCTACCTATGACATCACAGATCTATCTATGACATCACAGATCTGAGTTTGTGATGAGGAAGTCCGAACCACTGCGACTGCTCTGATTGGTCAGATCTAAATATTCAAATGGATTGAGCTGAGAATGTAATCAGTCTGATCCACAAGTTTCTCGTCGTGACACGAACATGCGGCACAGATTAGTTAATCCAACAATCAAGTTTGTCTGGATAGTTGTTGAACCACGCATCACTCAGACACACCCTCAGATTATGACAGTTTATTCCTGGTTTGTTGTGACAGACCTTGTGGTAAACATGTGTCACACTTAATTATGAAGGAATCTGAAAGGAATTCGTTTTGATTGTTAAACAGAATCTCTTCACATGTGTCGTCGAAAAACACCAAAATGCAAAGACAACTTACACACAACTGACACAGCTTCTTTGATAAACAGCCATTCAACACAATGAGAGTGTTACAAGAGAATATTCCAATTTTTCATGTCATTTTACAGGACAAAGGATCATTATAAACCTCGTCAAAGCAGACAAACTCACTGTGTTTTAGTTTCAGCTGTCATGAAATCATTCTGTGGAGCATTTCTGCAGCACATCAGACAAGAGTGATGTGATTACTTGCCCTGTGTCATTTTCTTCATTACACTTTTATTACAGTACTTGTTACATACGATGCCAAAGTAGATTTAAAAGACAAAAACTATTGAAATATGATTCTATTATATTATCTAAACTGGTCATTTAAGTGACTTTGTCAGGGTGAATATCAAGAACAGAGACTTTGATTCAAAACACAAATGCTGAGTATATGCTTATCAGTATAAAGAGGCCCCGCCTCTGATAAGCCCCGCCTCTTTATACGGATAAGCTTTGCCTCTTTATAGTGATAAGCCCGCCTCTTTATAGTGATAAGCCCGCCTCTTTATAGTGATAAGCCCGCCTCTTTAGCAGCAGATTTTAAAGAGAAGCTCACCCCCTCAACTCCACCCACAAACACATTCCAAACACATCAAACTCATTGAAAAGCATTGGGAGAAGGTAAAGGAGAGGCTCAGAGAGGAGAGCAGCAGTGTGATTGGACTGACAGCAGGTGTCTGTGATTAGTGCTCGATTTGAGTGGACAATACACGCTGAGGTCACAGAGTCCAGAGCTGACATGAGTCTGCAGTGCCAGTTTGTGACTGTTTTGACCTGAGACCTGCTAATTTGCTCAGTTTGCATTAAAAATGCCAAAAAATGACTTCAAACAGTACACAGCAAAAAGTGGAGTGTCAAATTGACTCTCACAGAGTCAATTTCAACACTTTTTCAGACTTTATTTGGGACCACCCTTTTTAGAGTCAAATTAACTTTATTGAAAATGTTAATTCAATAACACTGAGCTAGGGTGACTGTTTAACACTAAAATTTGGAGTTAAATAAACACTCAAGTGTTATCAAGGAACACTTTTTTGACTCAATTTGCATAGCTAATCAACACCCAGAAATACTTAATTTTTTACACCACTCTGAGTTAATTTAACAATTTATGATAGTTATCATTTAAAAATGTAATTTGACATGGTTTAAAAAAGAGAAAAATTGCATTCAGAATATTTCGAATGTTTATTTAAAACATTGTGAAAGATGAAATTATGTACAAACTTTCATCTGCAACATTACAGGAACTTTGGATATCAAAAGGTTTTGCATATTTAAGCTCTGAAATATTGAACAAGCATCTTTCCTCACACCGTGACACTCGAAAAGCATGGTAATGTTCATCAAAATTCTCAGTTAACAGCTTGGAGGTTAAAACACAATAGAGTCCTCAACCAGCAGTACTTCAATAATTTCAAAAAACACAGGAATATTTTCTTCCATTGCGATCCAGATTACAAGTCCAGCTTTGTACTCAAGACCTTCAACTCTAACCCAACTGTTGAAAATATTCTTCTGACATGTCAAAACAACTGATTGTTGACCACTTCTTTAATATTATCAAGATCAAAGACTTGATTGGTCCATATTCTTTTGTTTTAAGTGAAAATGTCTCCCAATGATATGCAATGGCCATTTGATGTCTTTTTGCAAGTACTTGGTAATGTTTTGAAGTTTTTAAAGGAATCTTTAAGTACTTGTGTTTGGCTTCGAATCTCATTGACCACATATACAACAGTGGACCAATTTTCCTGATGGCAGAAGGATAGTGAATCATAAAATGATGCTTTGGTAAAAGATTTTTCAATGGATACAATGCCTTAAAAGTTTATGATGGTCAACAATCAGATGCTTTAAGTAAACAGTCATGCTTGTGTGACAGAAGGCGAAAAAACAATGTTCATTATCTGTAATAACAACAACAACAAATGCCAATACTTGTTTCCACAAGGAATGAGATCACCAAATAACAAAGGGATATTTTTCACTAAGCAAAACGTTTGAATAGAATTTAGACCAATACCATTGCCTGTACTGTCCAAAATTATCTTTGTGGGCGATTTTACGATCTAAATATCCATAGTCAAAACTATAAACTCTGGATAGCAAGTCTTGTTCTGAAATAACATTTTGTGTTAGATAGCCAAATAATAATTTGATCTCATACTGAGTGACACCCTCGAGAAGATCGTGCATTATGTCAAATGAGAAGTTGTCACAAACGTGGAAATAGGTCAGTGAATTAAGAGTAGAATTTCTTTTCAAACCCAACACTGACTTTATTTGAGGTTTTTCCTCAAGCGACCGGCAATGGCTTGCAAATAGTTCTTTTCCTCGAAATATAACCCTGGGATCATCTTCACTGTAAACATTTTGACTGTCATTCTTCTCAATCAAACAAACACGACAGAAGTAACGGCTGCTGAAGGACTCATTGAAACCAAGAATTGTGTGCATCCCCAAATTATCACCAGTAATCTGTGCTATTGTGCCATATACTTTCTCCTCAGACAGTGGGAGGTCAATACCTTGACTTTCAAGTTTTTAATATCATTTATCAGTGGTTTAAGTATAGCATCAAAGCCATATTTCTGTTGATCTGAGAATGAAAAAGTGCTACTAAGTGAATGTTCATTAAAACAGAGTTGAATTTGGGAGGCAAGTTTCGTAAAATAAAATAAAGACAACCAATTTTATGGATTCCGCGTTTAGACCCAAGTGGGTTAGCTGGTTCAAAGTCATCATAGTACAACTGTATTTGTAGAGCGTTCTTCCCTTTGTTGAATAAAGGGTGTTTTTTTGAAATAGCTTCCATCATTAAAATCTTTAATCAAATCTGGTTCTGAGCTACAATTTTGTCTAAGTAAAGCACAAATTTCCTCATTTTTACACATGAACTTTAGAGTATCCAAAATGGGAATATATAAATGTATCTCTTACAGGAACCTGCTCATAAGTACCAGAACTTTTATTGCGCCTGTTGTCATATTGATTCCCAAAAGATACTCATCTGGTTCAACAACTCCCCATTCTCGCCAAAATATTTTTTCTTTTCCATTCTGAGCTTAGATCTGCAAATGGGTTCTCCATTTTTCAAAAGTTTGCTCAATTACAGATGTGTTAGGATCACTTGAAGATAAAATCCCTAAAACCGTTTGTTTTGCTTGTGAGCGCAGCTCATTGGTCAATTCTTCTAAATCTCCAACAACTGATGACAACAAACTGTTAGACATTCCACTCCCTTGTAATTTGGCTACAATAGAGGCACACATTTTTCTGGTTGAGTCTTGAGTACTTTCGGAAGTAAGGTTTTCATTTGAACAACTTGATGTGCTACATGATTAGACGGAGAATGAAACTGGTCCACTGGCACGTTCGTTTCAACAGGCGTTGCAACTGGCTCTAAAGAACAAACAGGGACTGCTTGTTGTTCTAACAAATGAATATTGTTAAGGTGTCTCCTATAACCTGAATAAGACGTAAAGCTATGCCTACAGCCTGCTTGACAACAAAACAATTAAACTTTTGACTTGGATAGAAACCATGTAAAATCCTCAAATGCACTATCAACTTTTCACTGTTACTAAATGTGTTTTTACACAGAAAGCAAGTCAACATAGTTAGAAACTTATTCACAACTGGATACACTGACTGACTGATTGAGAAGTTTTGCTCGCAGTTCTTTGACTCTTGGTGACTCCTTCATTTTTCCCACATCAATGTTGAATATTGTTGTTTGAACAAAAGTAAAAAAAATTGACTAAAGCACTGTTGTACGACAGATTGAATACAAAATGAACCTTGAAAAGTTCATCAAATGCTCCGAGGGAACTGGATGCCTCACAGGGGATGAGATGGCAGTCCATGACGATGTAAAACTTCTCTATTTTGTTCTTCTGTGGACCCACAGCCAGAATGTAGGGATGATCTTTCTTGTTGTTTCGAAGACGCTCTTCTAGACTGCAACATGACTATCAAACAAAATAAAAATACATTAAAAAGGTGTACATGTTTGGCATATTCTATCCTAAAACACACTCAAATCAACCAATACTAAAATTAGTATCAAATCTAGATACTCATTTGAACAAGTATAACTAAAATATTGACTTGTACAGGTTAAGAACAAGAACTCAATGTCTGCAATAAATAAAGTACAAACATTTTATGTCTAGGGTGAAGACCTTCAACAAAAAAACAAACATATTAAAACTGATATAGAGAAAAGAGTATTTCCTTAGTATTGTACAAAATGAAATTTTTGTATTGTGACATCCGTACCACACAGTACCTCTTGCTAGTGTTTTGAAAAACTGGCTAAGATATGCTATATATTGTGGTGTGTAAGCATTTCTCCATTCTAATAATTTATTAAGTGATTGATACAAATATAATTAATATCTCATTGTACAGATGTATTTCCCTATGAAGTATTACTAGTATTTAAGTGTTACCTTATGAAATGTGATGAGGCGTCCATTGCATCTGTAGCACTTATTTAGGATTCTTCGATCCTCCTGGTGGTGGTGGTAATAGATGAATGAGAAGCAACAACGATGCCATGTCATGGTCGTAGGCTGGTAAAAAACAAACAAAAAAACTAAAAGTCAAACATATCATGTTAGACATGCACCTTTCCAGTAATCATAGTAAATAAAACCTACTTTTACTACAACAACAAGAACAATAGGGTAGAAAAACTACATCACTATGATAAAGATAACCTAATACAGAATAAAAGCCCACCTTTTTCCTCCTCAAGATGATTCCCTGCTGGGACTTTGAGCAGACTTTATGAGCACTGTAACTCTGGTGTTGGTACAAGCTACATTGCCCTGCCGGATGATGCCAGGTTTGAAAAAAACGGTCCCACTTTTGCAGAAGCCTGGCGGAGGTCTCTTCATCAAACATAATTGAAAGTCTTGATTCACCTAACAAATAGTATCGCACTGAATAAAATGTACGCAAACATAAGAAAACAATAAAACATATAACATGTATTAATTACCAAGCCTGTAGTGTCCAAGAATCTAGGAAAAATGGTGAGGACATCGCCACTTTTGTCTGGATCATTTACAATTTTCTGTCGGAATTGAAAAGTCTCTCTCATTTTCTGCAGTATCAACACTCTGTCTGTTGTGTGGTTTAGGAGGGACAATGCCTCCTGACATGCATCTCCATCAAGTTGCTGTACAGCTTTAACTGCCCTTGGGGAAGTCGGGCCTCCTAGAGTCAAGTCACTGGGGCTACTTTGTGGCTTCGAAGCGATTTGCCTTCTCCTTCTTTGGACTGTTTTAAGTCGCCATGAGATGTACCCAGTTCCACTAGCAGCATCATAAAAGTGCTCCTGGAAATAAGAAAACAAGAATACAGATAAATAATCAATGTTGGCATGATCTATGAAATATCTGAAAGCCATATAGTGATTACATAGCCTTTCTTCGCAAATGGATCTTTGAGGGAAGGAAATGCCATCACTACACCAAGGGCATACTTCTCCCGTGTGGCCTTAGAAGGAAGATGGCTGAAAAAAGGAATTTGGATGTATTAGAAACAATTACTTTTTGTTGCCATGTTGTGCATTCAAGATAAACCTACCCATGGTTTTCCATCATGTGAGAGACTAAAATGTTAACCATTTTACGTCTTGTAGCATCAGTTAAGGTTTCGGTTCTTTGGTATTCCTCTAACACTTCCTCGCCACCTGAACTGTTCCTCATAACGTCTCATTTTTTTTTT
>JBBPFD010000214.1:0-58453 GCA_038363315.1 Mugilogobius chulae | reverse complement strand
CTCTCTCTCCTCTCTCTCTCTCTTAGTCCTCTCTCTCTCTTCCCTTTACGTCTCTGCTCTCTCTCTTCAGTCTCTTGCTCGTCTCTGCTGTTCTCACCATTCGCTTAGTTCACTTCAAAACACACAAGTCTCTGAGTTGATTGAATGGAGCTTTTTTCAACCTGACTTCATCATTAAACCAGACCGTGAGTGACATTTGGTCGAGACGAGGAAACAGACTTTACCTCAGAGAGACATGAGAGAATACAGAGAGAGAGACTAAAAGAGGAGAGAGAGAACAGAAGAGAAGAGAGAGAGACTACAAGAGAGAGAGAGAGAGAGACTTTAAAGAGAGAGAGAGACTAATGAGTGAGAGAATGAAAGAAAGAGAGAGCAAGAGAGAGAGAGAGAGACCAAAGAGGAGAGAGAGAGAGGACTAAAAGAGACGAGAGAATAAGAAGAGAGAGAGAGAGACTAAAGAGAGAGAGAATACAAGAGAGAGAGAAGACTAAAGAGAGAGAGAAAAAGAGAGAGAGCAGACGAAAGAGAGAGAGACTAAAGAGAGAGAGAATAAAGAGAGAGAGAGACTAAGAGAGAGAGACTTAAAGAGAGAGAATAAAAGAGAGAGAGAGAGAATAAAGCAGAGGACGAAGTAAAGTAGAAGAGAGAGACTACAAGCAGATTGATGAGATAAAAGAGAGAGAGAGCTAAGAGAAGAGCGATATAAGAGAGAGAAAAGAGAGAAGAGAGACTAAAGAGAGAGAGAAGAAAAGAGAGAGAGACTAAAGAGAGAGAGACTAAAGAGGGGAGAGAGAGAACAGAAAGAAAGAGAGAGACTAAAGAGAGAGATGAGAGAGAGACTAAAGAGAGAGACTAATGAGAGAGAATAAAGAGAGAGAGAGACTAAAGAGAAGAGAGACTAAAGAGAGAGAGAGACCAAAGAGAGAGAGAATAAAGAGAGAGAGAGAGACTAAAGAGAGAGAGAATAAAGAGAGAGAGAGAGACTAAAGAGAGAAGAAAAGAGAGAGAGAGAGACTAAAGAGAGAGAGACTAAAGAGAGAGAGAATAAGAGAGAGAGAGACTAAAGAGAGAGAGACTAAAGAGAGAGAGAATAAAGAGAGAGGAGAGACTAAAGAGAGAGAGAATAAAGAGAGAGAGAGAGAACTAAAGAGACGAGAGAATAAAGAGAGCCGGTAGAGAGACTAAGAGAGAGAGAATAAAAGAGAGAGACTAAAGAGAGAGAGAATAAAGAGAGAGAATACAAGACTAAAGAGAGAGAGAATAAGAGAGAGAACCAAAGAGAGAGAGAATAAAGAGAGAGAGAGAGACAAAGAGAGAGACAAAAAAGAGAGAGAGAACTAAAGAGAGAGACAATAAAGAGAGAGAGAGAGACTAAAGATAGAGAGAAATAAAGAGAGAGAAAAAAAGAGAGAGAGAGACCTAAAAGAGAAGAGAATAAAAAATAGAGAGAGAGAATAAAGAGAGAGAGAATAAAGAGAGACAGAGAGAGACTAAAGAAAGAGAGAATGACAAAAGAAGAGAGAGAGAATAAAGAGAGAGAGAATGAGAATCAAAGAAAGGAGAGAGAGAGACTAAAGAGAGAGAGAATAAAGAGAGAGCGAGATCAAAAGAGAGAGAGTATAAAGAGAGAGAGAATAAAGAGAGAGAGAACTAAAGAGAGAGAAGAAAGAGAGAGAGAATAAAGAGAGAGAGAGACTAAAGAGAGAGAGAATAGAAGAGAGAGAGACTAAAGAGAGAGAGAGACTAAAGAGAAGAGAATAAAGAGAGAGAGAGACTAAAGAGAGAGAGAATACAAGCAGAGAAGAGGACTAAAAGAGAGAGACTAAAGCAGAGAGAGAGAGAGAGAGATAGAGAGACTAAAGAGAGATAGACAGAAGACAATAAGAGAGAGAGAATAAAGAGAGAGAGACTACTAAAGAGAGAGAGAGAGAATAAAGAGAGAGAGACTAAAGAGAGAGAGAATAAAGAGAGAGAGAGAGATACATAAAGAGAGAGAGAAGAGAGAGAGAATGAGAGAAGACTAAAGAGAGAGAATAAAAGAGAGAGACTAAAGAGAGAGAGAATAAGAAGAGAGAATAAAGAGAGAGAGAGAGACTAAAGAGAGAGAGAAGAGAGAGAGAATCAAGAGAAGAGAGAGAGGAATAAAGAGAGAGCGAGACTGAGAGAGACATAAAGAGAGACGAGAGACTAAAGAGAGAGAGAAAAAGAGAGAGAGACTAAAGAAGAGAGAGACTAAAGAGAGAGAGAATAAAGAGAGAAGAGACTAAAGAGAGAGAGAACTAGAAGAGACAATAAACGAAGAGAGAATTAAAGAGAGAGAGAGACTAAGAGTAGAGAGACTAAAGAGAGAGAGAGAGAATCAAGAGAATAAAAGAGAGATAAAGAGAGAGAGAGAGACTAAGAGAGAGAGAAATAGAAGAGAGGAAGAGACTGAAGAGAGAGAGAGAATAAAGAGAGAGAGACAGACTAAGAGAGAAGAGACTAAAGAGAGAGAATAAAAAAGAGACGAGAGAGAAGAGAGAGAGAATAAAGAGAGAGAGACTAAAGAGAGAGAACCGAGAGAGAGAGACTAAAGAGAGAGAGAATAAGAGAGAGAGAGAGAGAGACAATAAAGAGAGAGAGACTAGAAGAAGAGAAGACATGATGAGAGAGACGAGAGAGAGAGAACCAAAGAGAGAGAGAATAAAGAGAGAGAGAGAGAGAAGAGAGAGACAATGAAAGAGAGAAGAGAGAGAGAGACAATAAAAGAGAGAGAAGAGAAAGAGAGAGAGAATGCAAGAGAAATAAAGAGAGAGAGAGACTGAAAGAGAGAGAGATAAAGACGAGAGAGAGACTTAAAGAGAGAGAGAAAAGAGAGAGAGAGAGACTAAGAGAGAAGACGTAAAGAGAGAGAATAGAACGAGAGAGCTAAAGAGAGAGAGAATAAAGGAGAGAGAGCTAAAGAGAGAGAGAATAAAGAGAGAGAGAACTAAAGAGAGAGAAGAATAAAGAGAGAGAGAGACTAAAAGAGAGAGAGACGTTAAGAGAAGAGAGAGACTAAAGAGAGAGAGAGAAACTAGAGAGAGAGACTAAAGAGAGGAGAGAGAAGAGAGAGAGAGGAGAGAGAGAGAGAAGCGAGAGAGGGAGAGAGAGAGAGAGAGAGAGAAAGAGGAGGGAGGGGCAGACAAATAGAAAACTGCAGCATTAGCGTTTACAGAGAAGTGAGAGATTCAGTCTTTTCACAGGAAACTGCTCCAGACCGACTTTAGTTTAATATTCTGTGTCTGTGTCGGTCTGCAGACTTTACCCTCACGTGACCCCAGACTCTAGACCTAAACCCGTGCTCATTTAGTCCGGTTTAGTCCTGGTTTTAGTCCTGTTTAGTCCTGCTTTAGTCCTGTTTTAGTCCTGCTTTAAGTCCTGTTCTATTTCCTGTTTTAGTCTGCTTTAGTCCTGCTTTAGTCCTGTTTTAGTCCTGTTTAGTCCTTGTTTTAGTCCTGGTTTAGTCCTGCTTTTAGTCCTGTTTTAGTCCTGCTTTAGTCCTGTTTAGTCCTGCTTTAGTCCTGTTTAGTCCTGTTTTAGTCCTGTTTTAGTCCTGTTTTAGTCCTGCTTTAGTCCTGCTTTAGTCCTGTTTTAGTACCTGCTTTAGTCCTGTTTTAGACCTGTTTAGTCCTGCTTTAGTCCTGCCTTTAGTCCTGCTTTAGTAGTCCTGCTTTAGTCCAGCTTTAGTCCTGCTTTAGTCCTGCTTTAGTCTGCTTTAGTCCTGCTTTAGTCCTGTTTTAGTCCTGCTTTAGTCCTGTTTTAGTCCTGTTTTTAGTCCTGTTTTAGTCCTCTTTAGTCCTGTTTTAGTCTGTTTTAGTCCTGTTTTAGTCCTGCTTTAGTCCTGTTTAGTCCTGTTTTAGTCCTGTTTTAGTCCTGCTTTAGTCCTGTTTTAGTCCTGTTTTTAGTCCTTGTTTTAGTTTTAGTCCTGCTTTAGGTCCTTTAGTCCTGTTTTAGTCCTGTTTTAGTCCTGCTTTAGTCCTTGTTTTAGTCCTGCTTTAGTCCTTGTTTTAGTCCTGCTTTAGTCCTGTTTTAGTCCTGCTTTTAGTCCTGCTTTAGTCCTGTTTTAGTCCAGCTTTAGTCCTGCTTTAGTCCATGTTTTAGTCCAGCTTTGTCCTGCTTTAGTCCATGTTTTAGTCCAGCTTTAGTCCTGCTTTAGTCCATGTTTTAGTCCTGCTTTAGTCCTGTTTTAGTCCTGTTTTAGTCCTGTTTTAGACCTGTTTAGTCCTGCTTTAGTCCTGTTTTAGTCCTTGTTTAGTCCTGTTTAGTCCTGGTTTAGTCCTGTTTTAGTCCTGCTTTAGTCCTGCTTTAGTCCTGGTTTAGTCCTGTTTTAGTCCTGCTTTAGTCCATGTTTTAGTCCTGCTTTAGTCCTGTTTTAGTCCTGGTTTAGTCCTGTTTTAGTCCTGCTTTAGTCCTGCTTTAGTCCTGGTTTAGTCCTGTTTAGTCCTGCTTTAGTCCTGCTTTAGTCCTGCTTTAGTCCTGGTTTAGTCCTGGTTGTGATTCTGATTAAAGCGGACGTGAGCTCAGACTTTTACCTCACGTGACCCGACAAAGACAAACTGCAGCAATAAAACTCAGGATTACAAGACTTCAGACTTGGTCCAGTTTATATTTTAGATTCATTATAATTTAAAACTTATTAAAGAAACAAACGATGAAACTCAAAATCCTCAGAAACGTCCGTGTGTTTTGTGTCATATTTTCTATTTTGACATTTTAATTCCGGTTCAGGACAGGCGCTGCTGCAGACGGATGTGACTCAGACGTGACCCGACACAAGTCAAACTGCAGCAGGATTATGAAACAAAAGAACAGGTTTACGGCTCGATCCTGCAGCGTTTGGGAGAAATAATAAAGTGAAAAACTGTCAAATCTTCAGCAGAAAACAGTGAGAGTTTGGTTCAGTTTTACAGACGCTGCAGATGTTTAAAAAAGAAAAACAATCCAGATAAAAGACAACTAATAAAGACGTCTTCCTCTGGTTAACCGCTCTGTGTGTTTGAACAGAATTTACATGGATCTGGTGTGAGTGAGAGGGCTGTATAGACTTGTCTATACCAGGTCTGGGGTCTTATCTATAGAGTGTGCTAACGTTAAATAAAATACAACGTACGTCACATTCCACGTTTAGTTATAAATAATCAAACCAATCTGAAGTTTCTCACCTTTGTGCTCCTGACGTTTCAGAGATGATTCAGAAACAGATGTATGCTTAGAGAAATGTTTGTGTTTTGTTCGTAGGTACATCTTCAGTATCATCCTCAGTCCCTCCGTCTGCACCAGGTTCTGCTTAAGAAGACTTCCTCCTGTGAAAGATCAGCCTCATTATTAACACTCATCCAAACGACCTGGTTCACAGAGAAAGACACATTTACAGTGTTGGAATAACTCATTATAAAAGTAACTAGTCACTGTAATATATTCCCATTTCAGTAACTCATTACTTATAACAATGTTGACAATATATTACTGTTACAATCTGAGTACAATATTTTGAAAAAGACTAAAACACCACTAAAATACTGTCTTAAAGGTGAATAATATATTATAGAAAATGTTTTGTGACGTCACATTCAATTTAATTTATTTTCCAGAATGTGCCATTATTAGTCTATGGAAAACAAAGCAAAGGAAAACTGGACCCCCGTGAAGCAAAAAGCTTATAAATAGGGGCCCAACACCACTGCAAAGCATAGTTATTAAGATGACCATTTCCTTTTTATTTTGTTCTTATTTTGCCATGTAGATTTATTTATAAATTACCTTGGTAAATTGTTACATTTTAAGTTCTACCTTATGGTTGTTATATATTATTATTATTAATATTACATTTATTATTACTATGATTATTATTATTACTGTTCTTTTATTTTTAATATGTATTTGTGTTTATTTTGTTATTCTTATTCTTTAATATTATTTAGGCTAAAATAAGCTAAAATGGCAAAATAAGAATCTTGAAAAATTAAAAAGAAAATTTAAAAAGAAAACAAACATAATAGTGTAACAAGGCAAAAACAACAAACTACATCAAATAAAAAACAATCAAAATAATTAGATAAATACATAAAAAATACAAAAAAATAAATAAAATAAACTTACAAATAATGATCGTAATGTCATGAAAAGTGTCAATAAATAAAAACATACAATAAACTCATGTATGTACCCCACATATGTCATATCAAACTGGTTTACACAGAATTATATGTGCATACTCAACATTAGAGCATGTTCATAATACTGTATATGACACACACATAAGTTATCATATAAACTTATCAATATTTTACATGTGCATGTGTTTACATTTCCATAAATGAACCAGTATCAAGTGTAAATGGTCTGAACAAATGTGTGATGAGCTCAAAGTAACTCACAGTAATGTAACTCAGTTACATTTTTAGACAGTGATATTGTAATAGTCTGGCCATACCTGTTTGTCAAAGCCTGATCCCGTCAGATCTCAGAAGCTAAGCAAGAAAGGGCCTGGTTAGTACTTGGATGGGAGACCGTTAGAACACCAGGAGCCACAGTGGGACGACAGGAGTAGATTGTCGTTGTGTCCTTGGGCAAGACACTTAACCCACACTGCCTCAGTGTCTGTTACACTGGGTGAGTGGATGCTAGATTGTAAAGTGCTTTGAGTGCCTGGAAAGGTAGAAAAGCGCTATATAAATAGACCACTTACCATTTTTTAAGTGTATTACTTCTTTCTCCCTGTAACTAGTCATATATAATGTATTAAAGTTTTACAATAACTGACTCAACACTGGTCACAGTTGGACGAGACAGAGTTTGTTGTAAAAAAAAAACACCCTCATGGTGCATTTCTGGACAAAGGATATTTTCAAACCTAAGAAACACTCAGAGACAAATACTAAAGTATAAAACTTCTCACAACAGTCTGCCCCGGGGCAGCTGTGGCTACAGCAGCTCATCAACATGGTGTGGAGTGAATGAAGAACGTCACAAGTGAAGAGCTGTGGAAATAGTATGCATTATTATAACAGTATGATTATTATGATTCTGAATATTATCTCCATGGCAACAGCAGTGTTTGCTCACACGGTTATGACACTGTAAAAAATAATAACATGTTTAATACAACAGTTTGAACAGACATGACCCAACAGTTACATGTTTATAAAGAGTTTAGTTCAGACCTGGTTTAGTCCTGTTTAAGTCCTGGTTCAGACCTGGTTTAGTCCTGTTTAAGTCCTGGTTCAGACCTGGTTTAGTCCTGTTTAAGACCTGGTTTAGTCCTGTTTAAGTCCTGGTTCAGACCTGGTTCAGACCTGGTTCAGACCTCGTTCAGACCTGGTTGTGATTCTGATTCTGTGTCTGGTTTGTACTGCAGTGTTTTCAATGCAAAGAGTCTAAACACTTTAATAATTTACAGTTAATACATAAACATGGATTAAATAAATATATCATATATATAAATATATATGATATATTTGTATATATGAAAGACATATTTGTGCATGTTTGAATGTTTATTTTCTTTATAATTATTTATTTCCGGTTCAGACCAGAGCTGCTGCAGACGGACGTGAGCTCAGACTTTTACCTCACGTGACCCGAGGAGGAGGGACCGCAGCACCAAAATCCACAAACAGGATTATATAAGCATCATAGACCTGGTTTAGTTTATGTTTAGTCCATGTTTAGACCAGATTTAGTCCTGGTTCAGTCCTGGTTTAGTCCTGGTTTTGACTGCAGACGGACGTGAGCTCAGACTTTACCTCACGTGACCCGAGAGTGTTACTGCAGAAACAAAACACAAGCACAGAGACAGACTGTTCTGGAGCAGAGCTGGAGCAAGACCTGCTTTAGACCTGGGTTAGTCCTGCTTTAGACCTGGTTTAGACCTGGTTTATATTTGTGACCGGACGTGAGCTCAGACTTTACCTCACGTGACCCGAGGAGGAGGGACCGAAATCCACAAACAGGATTATATAAGCATCACAGACCTGATTTAATCCTGCCTTAGACCTGGTTTAGACCTGGTTTGGACCTGGTTTGGACCTGGTTTAGTCCTGGTTTAGTCCTGGTTTATATTTTCAGCCAGACGTGCTCAGACTTTACCTCACATGACCTCACAAACTCTGCAGAAACAGAGCGAGAAATAAGAACGAGTTGAACTAAAGATGCAGAGCTGAGGTAAGACCTGGTTTGGACCTGATTTAGTCCGGGTTTGGACCTGGTTTGGACCTGGTCTGGACCTGGTTTAGTCCAGGTTTGGACCTGGTTTGGACCTGGTTTATATTTGTAACCGGACGTGAGCTCAGACGTTACCTCACGTGACCCGAGGAGGAGGGAGCGAAGCAGCAAAATCCACAAATATAGATTATACACGATTATATAAGCATCACAGACTTGGTTTAGACCTGGTTTGGACCTGGTTTAGACCTGGTTTAGTCCTGGTTTAGATCTGGTTTTGACTGCAGACGGATGCGAGCTCAGACTTTACCTCACGTGACCGACAAAGAGAAACTGCAGCAACAAAATCCACCACAAACAGAGATTATACGGGATTATTTAAGCATCGCAGACATTATTTAGTCCATGTTTAGTCCATGTTTGGTCCTGGTTTAGCCCAGATTTTGACTTAAATCCTGCGCGAATCATTACAAAAAAGCAGCGAGTTAAAGATCAAACTCTACCTGCAAAACAAAATCTCCAAAAACCAGTAAAAGCTTCAGTATAAACATTAAAAATCCAAATTTGAAGAGAAAAGCAGCCGCCGTGTGTGGTCACTATATTTAGACCCAGGCAGACTTTACCTCGCCTGACCCTCACAGACTCTGCAGAAACACAAAAACACAGACAGGAGGAAGGAAAGTTATAACGCAGCGAGGTGCAGAGCCGAGCTAAGACCTGGTTTAGTCCTGGTTCAGACCCGGTTTAGTCCTGGTTCGGAGCCGGTTCTGATTCTAATCCTGTTCTTCTTCTGACCGGACGTGAGCTCAGACTTTACCTCACGTGACTCGACAAAGAGAAACCGCAGCAGTAAAAGCAACAAACGGAGATAATACAAGATTATATAAGCATCATAGACCTGGTTTAGACCTGGTTTAGTCCAGGTTTAGTCCTGGTTTAGTCCTGGTTTAGATCTGGAGTTTGTCTGCTGTATTGTTCTGACCGGACGTGAGCTCAGACTTTACCTCACGTGACCCGAGGAACAGAAGTTGCAGCAATAAAATCCACAAATTACACAAGATTATATAAGTATTATCATAGCTCCAATAAAGACCTGACTTAGTCCTGGTTGAGACTTGGTTTAGACCTGGTTCAGACCTGGTTTAGACCTGATTTAGTCCTGGTTTATATCTCAGACTTTGCCTCACGTGACCCGAGGAGGAAAAACTGCAGCAACAAAATCAACAAATTAGACAAGATTATATAAGCATCATAGTTCCAAATAAGACCTGACATAGTCCATGTTTAGTCCTGTTTTAGACTTGGTTCGGACCTGGTTTGGACTTGGTTTGGACTCTGATCCTTTTCTAACCGGACGTGAGCTCAGACTTTGCCTCACGTGACCCGAGAAAGAGAAACTGCAGCAATAAAAGCATCAAAGTCTTGATTTAGACCTGGCTTAGTCCTGGTTTAGACCTGGTTTAGACCAGGTTTAGTCCTGGTTTAGACCAGGTTTAGACCAGGTTTAGTCCTGGTTTTGACTGCAGACAGATGGGATCTCAGACTTTGCCTCACGTGACCTGAGAAAGAAAAACTGCAGCAATAAAAGCAACAAACAGAAATTATACTCTATTATATAAGCATCAAAGTCCTGATTCAGTTCATGTTTAGGCCTGGTTTAAACCTGGCTTAGACCAGGTTTAGTCCTAGTTTAGACCTGGTTTAGACCCAGTTTAGATCTGGGTTTGTCTGCTGTATTGTTCTGACCGGACGTGAGCTCAGACTTTGCCTCACGTGACCCGAGAAAGAGAAACTGCAGCAATAAAAGCATCAAAGTCTTGATTTAGACCTGGCTTAGTCCTGGTTTAGACCAGGTTTAGTCCTGGTTTAGTCCTGGTTTTGACTGCAGACCGACTTTGCCCCAAAAATACTTGAGAAAGAAAAACTGCAGCAACAAAATCAACAAATTATGCAAGATTATAAAAGCATCATAGCCTCAATTAAGACCTGGTTTAGACCTTGTTTAGTACTGGTTTAGAGCAGGTTTAGACCTGGTTTAGACCCAGTTTAGACCTGGGTTTGTCTGCTTTATTGTTCAGACCGGACGTGAGCTCAGACTTTACCTCACGTGACCCGACAAACAGAAACAGCAGCACTGACACACGCAGGATTATAAAGACTATCAACTCCCCATTTAGCCCTGGTTTAGTCCTGGTTTAGTCCTGGTTTAGTCCTGGTTTAGTCCTAGTTTAGTCCTGGTTTAGTCCTGGTTTAGTCCTGGTTTAGTCCTGGTTTCGACCTGCTTTAGTCCTGGTTTAGTCCTCATTTAGCCCTGGTTTAGACCTGGTTTAGCCCTGGTTTAGACCTGGTTTAGTCCTCATTTAGACCTGGTTTAGTCCTGGTTTCGACCTGGTCTAGACTGTTTTCTTTCCTTTAAACACACGTCAGTTAAAACAGTGACATCCTCAGCACCAGTGAAGTCTCTGGAGCATAAACAATCTGGTTCACACGAGTCCACAGACGAGTTTACCTCACGTGACCCGACGACGACAAAGAGCAGCAACTGAAACATGACACAGACTGAGTTATGTAAGAGACAAACTAGTCTTTACAGCTGAAGTCAGACTCTGTGGTGTTTAAGAGGAACTAGTCTTTGCACCTGAAGTCAGACTCTGAGGTGTTTAAGAGGAACTGTTCTTTACACCTCGTGAAGTCAGACTCTGAGGTGCAGGGACGTCGGACTGGGGGGGTAAATGGTGCTAGTTTCCCCGGGGCCCAGAGCAGGAAAGGGCCCCCAAAAGTATGTCATTTTTGCTTGTGAGATAAATTGTTCCTCTGCAGTTATTTCTGATATCAACAAATGAACTTTGATTTAAAAAAAAAACAACAACTACTGAACAAATAGGAATATTAATTGGCCAAATTATGTAGAAGTTTAACAGCTAGAAATTATAATATTATAAGCAAGAGATTGCAGATTTTATAGAACAAAAACCAGGGTTTGACACAAAATGATCGGTTCAATAAATGTGCGTATTCACTCGAATATTATCAGTACACATTCCTAACATTTTTGGAGTGTGTTTTGGCAAGTTGACACAAAACAAGTTAGCTAAAATGTAAAACAGTGGTTTTAAAACATTTTGGTTCCAACCCAACAGTTTTGACCCAAAAAAAAACACATAAATAGTCAGTTATTACAGTAAAAATCTTGAAAGTTAGTATTACAAATAATACATTTTGATCTGCTGAAGCCTGCAAAACCCTAATAGCAACACTAATAATGTGTGGAATGTATAAATTAAATCTATAGGCTGTGTATGATCATTCTAAAAGGAAATAAAACCTAAACAAATAGAAAAAAAATGTGAGTGGAATAAAATATTAAACAGATTATGCCAAAGGGGGCCCATAGAAAAAAATTGTACCTGGGGCCCAGAATTTGGTGCTACACCCCTGCTGAGGTGTGAAGGGTAAACTATACTTCATCATGACTATTACACAGAAACAACAGAAGACACACATGAACAAACCACAGACACATCCAAAAACTCCACATGAACAATCATGTAAGACTCAACAGTGACTCGACGTGAATCATTTGTGCCTAAAACACACCAGGAAACAGAGAGTTTTACCCATCGCCAAACCACGCCCACAAATGCTCTGCTGATTGTCTGTAAGTCTGTGAGTTCTGCAGGACTTATGGTTCGTTCAGACCGGACAGCGTCTTTACGTTTCTGCTCCATTTTCAATGTTAAGTCAATGTAAACCGGCGTCTTGAGCGTTCAAGCGTATTTGCGGCGCGTATTGGCGTCTGGGGCGTCCATTGACTCGCGTTTCTGTTGCGAAGTGGAAGCTCAAACCTACGGCGGACGCAGGAGTTGTGAAAATCCATCTCAGACGCGTTGGAAGTCGGCGTCAGCCAATCAGAGCCTCCACTCCTTTGTCATGTGACCTGCTGCTGTTCTCCTCTCACATCAAGAGGAAAGGACGACTTTTTACTCGTCTTTTAATCACTTTTTTAACTAAAGGTCGCTCGTTTTGCCTCCCAAAGACTTGAGAAAGAAAAACTGCAGCAGTAAAAGCGACAAACACCGATTATACAAGATTATATAAATATCAAAGTCCACATTTAGTCCATTTTAGTCCTGGTTTAGAGCTTAGATCTGGGGTTTGTCTGCTTTATTGTTCTGACCGGACGTGAGCTCAGACTTTGCCTCACGTGACCCGAGAGAGAGAAACTGCAGCAACAAAATCAACAAATTATACGAGATTATATAAGAATCATAGTTCCAAATAAGACCTGACTTAGTCCTGGTTTAGACCTGGTTTTGAGTCTGATCCTGTTGCAGCTTTTTTTCAAAGGCAAAACATGGACCCGATCTGGACTGACAAAGCCTCACATGGATCTATTCAAAATGTTTAAACCTGCTGTAGGACGTGACACTGGAGGAGGACAGAGACAGCAAAACAACTGTCTGGAGGAGGACAAAGTTACGTTTTATAAATGTAGCAGCCTCTCTCTCTCTCTCAGTGATCTGTCTACCAGCAAAACAAAACCTGCAAACAAGTGCTTTGGGGTGTTAAAAGTGTCTTTTTGTTCCCCTAACGCCTCGACACTATTCGGGACATTTTGGGCGTCAGCTTCGAAAATGTTGTGCGTCAAAATATGCAAATATGCAAACACGCTGTCCGGTGTGAACGCAGCATAAGAAAGTCCTTAAAGGTGCATGGCGTAAGTTGCAAAGGTTTTGAACAAGGGCGCCATCTTTGGCGTTTTGTGGCACTGCAGCCTACTATCAGCAGCTGAAGACGTATTTTACGCTTAAAAAATTCTTTTGACACATCGGTATTTTCTGCTAAATGTTTTCTGACTTAAGAAGACAAAGACTTTTGTATGAAAAAGTAGATGCTGACTATTTTATGTTATTTTTGACTGAATGATCAGTTTACAAACTCCAAAAGTTACACAAGAAAAGATTAATGAGAGTTTGAGGAAAAGCTTTGTTTTAGCGTGAGAGAAAACTGTAAACAAGCTTTTTACAGGCCTCATTTGTCATAAACTAAATGCTCAATGGCAATTTATTACTCTAATAAGACATAAACCTTACCAAGACAAACAGCTAAGCGCTAAGCTAAGCTTTGACTAAATGTGGATGTACTTGGACAGGCCTGAGAGTCTGACCTTCTAATGAAAATAATCGCCAGATGAGCGTCTTATTGATCTCCAGCACAATTCCTCTTTCTCAAAAACATGTCCAAGTGCTCCTCGGTCCTGCAGTCGGCTTCATACCAGGCCGTTACGGTGGGCTGGTTGTTTTGAATTCTTTCGTGTGTTACGGGGGTTCGGAAGCTAGATGGCAGTATTTACCAATGATTATTTATTTTATTTTTCATTAAACAGCCTTTACAACAGCCCTCCATTGTATAAAACCGAGAGCTTTTGCTAAACAAATAGAAATAATGACAATAATCCAGTGAAGGAGGACCAGCGCGGGAAAATGCGACCAGCGCCACTCACTTTTATGAGCCTGTCTGCGCTTATACAGGCAACCTCGGTAAGTTTACAAAACATCATGCGCATATCCAGGCAAGTGCCTGGATATGCGCAAATTTGATATATCGTAATATTGAACATTTTAACTTACGCAATGCACCTTTAAACCATTCGACCCTCGTACGCAGACCTCAGATCAGATCAGAGTCCAGGACTCCAGCTCGTGTCTGGAAAGAGTCTGTTAATGATGCACCGATCCGATACTGGGATTAGATATCAGAGTCGATCCAGGACATTTAGCAGGATCGAGTATCGGCTCCAGGATATCGGTTCAGCCGATTCAGCAGATATCATGGTTGTGTCTTTAATCAGACATAATGAGAGCAGATCCAGGCGGTAAAAACAGAGGAAAAGAATCCGAGGCACACTGACTTACTGACACAATAAAAGTCCTTTATTGTGGCAGAATAGGTCATGAAGTAATGTTTATTAAGGACAAAGTACAATTGTATTAAGCACAAAGGCAGAGATGTTTGAACCAGATTCTGTTTTACTGCTCATATGCATCTGTCGTCCTGGGGAGGCACAACGGACATGTTTTATGTTTAATACGAGAGCACTTTGACTCAGATAAACTGTAGAACTTGATTTTAGGTCATGTTTTTAAATTTGTTTTAGGATACTTATTTATTTATTTATTTATTTATTTATTTATTTATTTATTTATTTATTTATTTATTTATTTATTTATTATTTATTTATTTATTTATAATGATGAAGTGACTGTTGTCTGTGTGTGTGGGCAGCTGATCACTTGGAATTTCCTTCGAGATTATTAAAGTTTATATCTATCTATCTATCTATCTATCTATCTATCTATCTATCTATATCTATCTATCCATAACACTGGGCTGTTGCTGTTTATTTCACGTTTCAAAAGTAAAATGGTGAATTGTTTATTTATATAGTGCTTTCCTACCTTTCCAGGCACTCAAAGCACTTTACAATCTAGTCTCCACTCACCACTGTAACTGACACTGAGGCAGTGTGGGTTAAGTGTCTTGCCCAAAGACACAACAACAGTCTCTACTCTTGTCGTCCCACTGTGGCTCCTGGTCTCCCATCCAAGTACTAACCAGGCCTGAACTTGCTTAGCTTCTGAGATCTGACGGGATCAGGCTTTGACAAACAGGTATGGCCACACATGTCCAAGTAAACACATGTGTGTGTTGTGTGGTGCACCGCTTGTTTGCAAAATTATTTTATATACAATATGAAAAAATGCATAACCTACAATCATGTAGGAATTATCATTTTTGAATGAATTATATAAGAAATAAAATTCTGAAGTGTTCTTAGGATTTTTTCTTACAAACATTTTCAAATGTTGTAAAAGCCAAAAATGTTTGTAAGAAGACCCCTTAAGAACAGATTTGTTTGTAAGAACACGTCGTGAATGTAACAGTTTCCTCAGAAAACGTACGATGAAGATGTTACGAGAAGCTAAAACATAAAATAAACACGAGTTTTGGTTGAAGCCACGTGGCGACACTTTCTTTGAGTTTAACAGTTTAGGCTTTAAAGTGAACCCTGGCTACAATCACATGTTTACCCTAAAACACTTATAATATCATCACTTATATAAATTCAGAACAAAAACCTTGGAAGTATTTGTAGTTTTATCAAAATCATGTTTTAAAGAAATTACATGGCTGCCATTTTGTCCTGGCTGTGACGTCAAATGGTTGTCTGTCTGCCCTCTGGTGGTTGTCAAGGTAACAGGCGTTAGCAGGTAACTAAGCAACATGAATTCAACAGTTAAAAACTTTCAGTTTGAGCTGGAGTTTGGCCAAATACAGAACTATTATGTGGAATCTAGTAAAACTAAAGATAATCAAGAGGAAGAGGCAAGAACTGGACACTGTCAGTGGTGTTTTTGTTTCAACTGTTCACCGATCGAACCACAGGAGTAACCATGGCAACAACCAAAAGCAACCATTTGACGTCATCAACCCAGAATGCATTGCGTCTGGACAATATGACTGCGCCCAGGAGCTCAAACAATGCAGATTTTATAAAAATGGTAAGCAGTTATATATTAGTTTGTAGTTTATTTGAGCAAACATGAGCTGTACTAGCATTTTAGCCATATTTGTCGTTATAGTCAGGGTTCACTTTAAGTTACTTAATGAATAAGTTTAGGACTGGGGTTTGAGGCAAGTTAACGTGCCTATGACAGGTTTTTACAAATTTAATTTGGTAGATTAATAACTGTTGTAAATATAAATGAGTTTTACATGAATCAAGAACAAAAAAACGTGAAAAAACATTGAAACTATGTTGAAAATAACAGGACGACATCACACTAGGGCAGGGACGTCGAACTCATTTTGACAAAGAGCCACATTGGCATCGGGGTTGTCCTCAATGGGCCAGCTCTAACTAAAATAACCTTACTAATCTAATGTTCTTGATTATTGTTCATTTATTGAAGTGACAAATACCGAACTTACATCCACATTAGTCTGAAAAATGACTTAAATATAAAAACAAAATGACTGTGTCCTACTGTTTTTATGTCTCAAGTCGTAAAAATCCTGTCACATTCGAGTAGCTTTTATTATATGGTTACTAGGCAACTCCCTAGCGTGATGTCATCATCTATGAACAGGAAGTACATTTCTAATCCTTTAAAAATGGCTAAACTGGGATGAACTTTGCAAAATGTTTAGTGAAATCTTCAATATAATGATCTTAACATTGTTTTAATGAAATAAGTAGTTCAACCTGTCATGGGCACTTTACGTTTTACTCGTTAAACCCAAAGAAAATATCAATCAAAACTCGTGGTTACTTTAGGTTTCGTAAGATTTTTCGTGACATAATGGCGTGGGTTAGGATGCTCATGCTCATCGTACGTTTTTGACGTTTCGTTGTATATCTACGGAGACTGGGCTGCATGAAGACATAGGCCGCTACATCCGGTGGCGTAGTTGTCATAGTGACACAGTTGTTTACTCCAAAGGCAATGGACATCAGACGATTATATTATAAATATAATTAAAAAAAGTGAACGAACAGCGCAAGCTCCACGCATATAAAAATATAAAGGTGAGCGAACTACGCGCACAGACCGAGACTCGCTGCTCATGAGCCCGGCCAGAGGTGCTGTGGGCCGGGAAGAAGTGAGCTCACACAGACAGCTCCTGGCCCACGGCGCCTCTGCCCGGGCTGATTAGCACAGTGGATCTCAGCAGGTGCGCGGAGCTTCTGTTCGCGAAGCTCGCTCGCTTTTACAACTTTTCCTCATGAAAACCTGGTTCAGAAGCGGCACTTTTCCTGCTGTTACAGTCGTCACTACGTCTGCGACAAAAGATAAGTTTTTTTCTAAGAGGATTGCTTCGCGATCGTGTAATGTCCATCGCCTTTGGAGTAAACAAGTTTGTCACTATGGCAACCACGCCGCCGGATGTAGCGGCCTCTGTCTATCTGAGACCGGAAAGACGTTAGTGCATAAGCCCTATTAAAGTGCCTCTGACAGGTTGAACTACTCATTTCACTAAAACAAAGTCAAGACTATTACTTTCAAGATTTCACTCAACATTTTGCAAAGTTCATCCCAGTTTAGCCATTTTTTAGGGTTTGACTTCCTGTTCAAAGATGATGACATCACGCTAGGGAGTTGCTTAGCAACCATGTCATAAATTGGGCCAAAACTCTTCTAATGCAACAGGCTGTAACTTCTTGAGACATAAAAATACACAACAACACACTCAACTTGTTAAATGTATGTTTATAGAGTTATTAAAAGATGTTCATTGAAAATTGAAAATGTCTTTGTCTCCCCAGTGTGATGTCACCAGTTTAGAACTCTGCTCTACTTCCTGTTATTTTCAACAAACTTGTTCTTGATTCATGTAAAACAACCATTTAAATTTACAACTAGTGTTAATCTACTAAATTAAATTAAAATTGGAAATTTGTAGAAACCTGTCATATGCACTTTAAACCGTAATCCTGCTGTATTTTTGTTCACGTTATTGTAAAAACATCACATTACTGAATTAATACAGAGTCAGTGTCTTGTTCATCGTCCCAGCTCTAAACAAAACACTTCCTCCAGTAAAGTTTGGACATTTCCTCAGGCCCCGCCCACTCTCTGAGACTATGACATCATCTCATTCATCACAACCCGCCCCAGCCACTTTCTCCTTTATCATCTCCAGTCTTTATTGATCTTTATTTCACTTTAACCCTTCGTTGTGTTTGTGCTCAGACCTGCGTGTCCTCCTGCGTCCCTCGTGTGTGTGTGTCCTCCTCCGTGTGTCCTCTGCAGGCTTCCGTAGACCCGCTGCTGCCTCTTCTGCCTCTTCTTCTGCTGCTGCTGGAGTGAACCCAGTGAACCCAGTGAATGTGACTGGTGTGAGGGGGGTGTGAGCGGAGGAGGAGCCTGGGGTCTGCACGTGTCTGCTGTTTACAATCTGCTGCTCCGCTCGCTCTCACTGCAGCGACGGCCGCCACGTCTGAGGGACAAACACACAGAAGAAGCAGAGAAGAGAGAAAGAAAAGGTTTAGAATGAGACTAACGATCATTTGGTAATAATAGAGCTAGTTCTTTAGTCGATTAATCAGTCGATGGAGTCTTGGTCAACCAATTTTATTAGTTGACTTCTTTTATAAGTAATTTGTCTTCAACAGTAACAGAATCATTGGTCTGAACTGTCTTTTCTATATAAACACACTGTTTCCTCTTCATTTTCTGTTTAAACTAGAGTTTTTGCATGAACTACAGAATACATTTCTGTCTTTTTGAGCAGGTTTCTTACAAAGTTGTCACAATACTAAAGTTTCCAACCTGATTTTGATACAAACAAATAAACTTGATTCTCGATCCCACAAAGAGAATTAGAATGTCCTTTCAAGAAATTCAGATTTTTACTCAGTGGACTGACATTTGCAACACAAAAACCCAAGTATAATCAAACATTTTAGTTTCAAACCAGTTTTGTTCAAATGTTTGTCCTGTAATGTTATCTGTATTTGTTCAGTATATCGACACCAGTTTTAGCTTTGATTTGTAATGTTTTTGATAACTCTACTTTTAGCTTCAGAGCCTTAGCCACGCCCTCTTTTTTGTCGATTAATCAGTCGATGGGACACGTTTTAGTCGATTAATCAGTCGATGGGACACGGTTTAGCTGATTAATCGGTCGATGGGACACATCTAGTCGATTAATCGGTCGATGGGACATGTTTTAGTCGATTAATCGGTCGATGGGTCATGCTTTGGTCGATTAATCGGTCGATGGGACATGCTTTAGTCGATTAATCGGTCGATGGGACACGTTTTAGTCGATTAATCGGTCGATGGGACATGCTTTAGTCGATTAATCGGTCGATGGGACACGTTTTAGTCGATTAATCGGTCGATGGGACACGGTTTAGCTGATTAATCGGTCGATGGGACACATCTAGTCGATTAATCGGTCGATGGGACATGTTTTAGTCGATTAATCGGTCGATGGGTCATGCTTTGGTCGATTAATCGGTCGATGGGACATGCTTTAGTCGATTAATCGGTCGATGGGACACGTTTTAGTCGATTAATCGGTCGATGGGACATGCTTTAGTCGATTAATCGGTCGATGGGACACGTTTTAGTCGATTAATCGGTCGACGGGACATGTTTTAGTCGATTAATCGGTCGATGGGACATGTTTTAGTCGATTAATCGGTCGACAGGACATGTTTTAGTCGATTAATCGGTCGATGGGACATGTTTTAGACGATTAATCGGTCTATGGGACGCGCTTTACTCGATTAATCGGCCGATGGGACATGTTTTACTCGATTAATCGGTCGACGGGACATGTTTAGTCAATTAATCGGTCGATGGGACACGCTTTAGTCAATTAATCGGTCTATGGGACACGTTTTAGTCGATTAATCGGCCGACGGGACACGGTTTAGTCGATTAATCGGTTGACGGGACATGTTTAGTCGATTAATCGGTTGACGGGACACGTCTAGTCGATTAATCGGTCGACGGGACATGTTTTAGTCGATTAATCGGTCGACAAGACATGTTTTAGTCGATTAATCGGTCAATGGGACATGTTTTTAGTCGACCAAGAATTTCTTTGGTCGACTACAGCCGTAGGTAATAAACTTTTCTGTCCATTGTTTCTCTTCATGAATTGATCATCGTTAATGTCACAAAAAGTCAGTAAATATGAGATTTAATAAAACACTGGCAAAGATAATGCTTAGCTAGGGCTGGGCGATATTGACAAAAATGAATATCTCTTTATTTTTTTTAACATACCTCGATTACGATATTATTTCAAAACGAGCATCAAGCATGTCTTTAAATGTATTAAGTTTAATGCAGGGTTTGTACAGATTTCAACTGGAGGTTTTCCACGACTTCTCCCTATAACCATTTTCAAGTTTTCCATGACTTTGTGTGACTTATTCACACACGTGTTTCAATCAGTTTTTAGAATTAAATTTATTTTTACAAACAGACTTAGGAATATAAGGAAAATATAAGACTTTTAGGTATTCATAAACGGAAAAATCTGACAATTTAGCATTCCATTTATAGTCAATATGTTCAGTTTGTTTAGTTCTGAGTTCAAACAAAAGACTTAAAGATTTTGAAATAATCCTGCAGGTAATTGTCATAAAATATTTTAATCCTAAAAAGACATGAACAAAAACACAGCTGAGTTGTCTAAGAATTTTGTGATAAATAAGGTACAGGTGAAATTCTATAATGTAGTCAGTGCATTCTAAAAATCATATTTTGGGCCCTTGCAAATTAAATTAAGTATATTATTTAATATGATTAAATAATATACTTTAATTCAGTTTTGTCGGCACGAATCATCCCACATTTACTTTAGAACCCCAAATACTTTCAAACTTTCCAAAACCTTTCCAAGACTAATAAAACTCCAAAACTTTTTCAGAACCCAGACATTTGATATTAATTTTCCATGACTTTTCCAGGTTTTCCATGACTGTACGAACCCTGTTAATGATCATAAAAATTGGGCTTGACTGGGTTGACTATAGACATGTAGTACTACCAGTGTATTAGTCGCCTAAAAGAAAAACAAGTGTCTCGATGATCTAACCCAAACCAAAAATAAAAACAGATCAACTAGATCCAAACCAGATAAAACACAAACTTACAAAAACATAAAATAACATGATTTTAAGTCTGTTTGATGAGGAAACTATCTGTCGCGCCGTCCAATAAAAGTCCCAAATCTCCACCTGCTATTGGCAAACAAGCTAGACAAGCTCTGCACTGTTGCCACGACAACAGCAAAACTACTCTCAGCTTCCACTTTGCCCAAGGTGAACCTGGAGCAGTTCTTGTCACAAATCTAGTCCAACACACAGAAAGTCGAAGAGCATTTTTTTCCGATTAAATCAACCTATTCTGCATTACTGTGATGATCTAATTGAAAAAATAACACTTTTTGGTGTTTAAAAGACGAATAAACCCATTTACTGTTAGTAAACAAAGATGGCTGCGCGCGCGAACTGGAGCCCTGAGTGGTGCCCAGTCTCAGGCTTTTCAAGCTACGCAGGTACATTTTCATTAAAAACTCTCTTTAAAAACTCAATTTAACCAACGACAAGCGACTCCAGATCCATGTACAGTTATCTACTGAATGTTAGCATGACGTTAGTAAGTGTCCCGACATTCAGCCACCTGATATTTACTTATATTTGATGGGAAAAACTCATGTACACAAGAGAAAAGCTTTGAGCTACAAATCCCTTGATGAGTTTGACGACGTAATTTGTGGAAAAGCACAGGAGGTGAGTTAACGTGACATTGCTTAAGATTTTTGTGCAAGTTGTGTTAATTATTTATCAATTATCAGTGGAGAATTAGACTCACAGTAAACTGCACCTGTGGCTTTATTTTGTGCTGATTTCTACAGAAGATTATTGTATAAAAGACTCAGAGGATAAACTTACATGACTCTGAGGCGATGTGTTTGTTTTGATAGTGATCCCTTATTTTTTCTATAGATTTTAGCGGCAAGCTAATTAGCCCGAAAAAATTACGAGTTATAAAATGTGTCACTGGTGCAAACCCAAGGAACACATTAGGAATGGTCAGAGCTTCGTTTGAATAATTGTTAAGTTTTCTAACCGTTTAATATCGTTAGTACAGTTTACTCGTTTTGTATAGAAACTTATGGGGAAACTCTGCGGAGGGCACCAGTGAAGCTCCGCCCCCAAAATGATGTAGGCTCTGAACGGGTCTATAGAGGCCATTTAGAAAGCCATGATGCTATAATCAAAAAAGCAGAAAACATGACGAGGTTTTACAAAGACAATATCCCATCTTAACGTCTCACTTTGCATTTAAGTTTGATTAAACTGGGTTTAACTTAAAGTCCACAAATGTACAAAATGTACTTTTTAGACTTTTTGGTCCAGTTCTAACATTACTTCTTCGTCAAACACACAGATGAACCTCTAACTCAAACACATGAGTTATTTGTGATTCATAGCTCATTTTTTATTTAGATTTTTTTTTAATATATATTTGTTTTCTAACAGCCTATGTAAGTTGCCAAAGTAAAGAATCAAAAGCAGGTTTAGCAAAGAATAATGCAAGTAAAACATCATATTTGTTCCTTAAGATCACTTACTTTGCATAAGATAATGTTTATTTTGGTTATTACTTGAAGTTGACATATTATTATTGATTTATTTACTTATTTTTTAGAAAGATATATATTTAAAAGTATTCAGCGTCCAGCCTCGTTCACACTCCTCAGATTCAGATGGATTTCGGTAACGGCAGCTTGGTATTTCCCGGTGGACAGTCTTCTTCTTCTTACCGTACATTCTGCAGTCTCTCTCTCTCTCTTTCTCTTTTCCTCCAGACACACTGCTGCCGTTCTTTTTCCCTCCGCTGCAGTGGCCCCGTCGTCTCGCTCTCGTCGTTCGGGTCCTATTGTATTCACATAAATCCTCAAGTGCCCATCATCGACTTGTTTTTCCTGGTGTTCACTGAAACAAAGAGGCACAACACGTCAACGTTATGAGACTAAAAAAAGGTTCTAAACGTGTGTTAAGTTGTAATAACAGGCCTGTGGTTGTAAATAAGTAAAGGAACAAGTTGTACTCATGTTATGACACTTGTCTTTTGCTTTATTAACCACAACACTGTCTAAATACATCATTAAACGTGAATAAAGTCCATTATTCTTGTTTGTGTTGTAAATATTCTTTGATAAATCATGTAGTTTGGACTAATTGCTCACTTGTAACTGATAAAATTCTTTGTTTAAATGTTATTTTTGTGTTTCTCACTGTTTTCCTATAAATACAATAGTTATTTTTGTGTTATGGTTGCAGTATTTTTAATATATTTCAACATAATTCAATAGAAAATAAAATTAGTTTTGATTAATATATATGTGTAATAATATAACTATTTCTGAAGCTTAATCACATATTTAGAACTTTTGATGTTTTTTTTGTCTTTCTCACAACTGTAATGTATAAATACAACTTTATTTTTCTTACCTTAAGTTGTTATAAATTGTCTTTTGTGCAGCATTATTACTATATTTCAACATATATTTCAATAAAAATTAAAATTAACTAATTCCAATTGCCTTTTATTTACATTAAATGTCAATTTATTGCGTTTAGAACAAAATTTGACAGAATAATAGCTTATTTTGATGTTTTGATGCCAAAAAGTTGACTTCACACCAGTTATGTTTAATATATGTATAATAATATAACTATTCCTGAAGCTTAATCACATATTTAGCATTTGAAAATAGCATTTTCTTTATTTTATTTTTGTCTTTCTCACAACTGTAATATGTTTTCATATACATTTTGTCTTTTGTGCAGTATTGTTACTATATTTCAACATATTTCAATAGAAAACAAAAAATAACTAATTCCAATTGCATTTTATTTACATTAAATGTCAATTTATTGAGTTTAGAACAAACTCTGACAAAGGATAATTGCTGATTTTGATGTTTTGATGCCAAAAGTTGACTTCACAACAGTCATGTTTAATATATGTGTAATAATATAACTTTTTATGACAAATAATCACATATTTAGCATTTGAAAACAGCATTTTCCCAACTGACATTATCGAAAACTAACTTATCTTCACTGGAAATGTAAAATTGTTGAATATTTTTTGTCGTAATGCATTAAAATCATTAGTATTTTGGTTCTATGTACATTAACTTTGATTTAATGTCGAGTATTTTAATGAAAAAGCAAGTTTTAGGTAGTTTCAGAGATTGTTTTTGCTGCCGTTGCTGCTAGCCTAACGTTTGCTCCGGATGCTAACGGCTCGTTCTTTGTTACTGGGCGAACACGGCGGTTTCTCGGCTCATTCCGCTGCAGTTTCGGGACTTTTTACCCCAGAGTTTTCGCCTTATTTCTCCCCTTTCACCCTCTCCGGAGCTCCACACAACCACCACCACTTCCACCACCGCCGCCGCAGCCTCCTCTCCCCCCAACCTTTCCCCCAGTTCGAGTGCACTGTGTCGGGTTCACCGAGTTTACTCTGACACCGCTGACTCCCGCGCCCGCCCCTCCGCAGCCACGCACCCCGCCTCGGCCAATCACAGCGCGGCCACGTACCGATCACGCAGCCCCGCGCCTCCCATTGGCCGAGCCCCGCTACACCTTTGCCTCTGATTGGCCGCCTGTTACCACCCGCCAGACTCGCTGTGAATTCTGTTTCCCTTCGCTTTTTCTTGTATATTATTATTATTTTTTTTAATTTTCCGTGTCGGGGCAGAACTGAACCGGGGTGTTGTGTTTCTTCCAGCAGCAGCAGCAGCAGCAGCCCGCTCTCCGACGCTCGCTCTCCACGCCGGGTTTGGGTTCGCTGCTTCTTCTCATCCACCGGGTCCACCTCCTCCTCCTCCGCCGCCGCTCGTCCTCACTTTTCCCACACTTTCACCTGGCTTTACCCCGCGGACAGCGCTCTTCCCACGGACCGCGACACTCGGACCTTCGCTCCCAGGTGAGTCCGCTGTGATTTGACACGATTTGACGCAACTTTTCCGCCGTGTTTTTTGCGCGTGTTTTTTTTTTGCGCGGCGGCCAGACTTCTCTCCGCCTCGCGCCCCAGTTATTTAAATAATTTTGGAAGAGGTTTATATGAGGACACGCGCACATACAGTCGCTCTAATGACTGCAGAGAGCTCAGTCTCCTCAGGACGAGCCAGGACGCACAGTCTGCACATGCAACAGCTCCGAATACTTAACTAACCCGACGAAACTAACTTTACACAAGGTAAGTGACGAGGTTTCTGCGCTTTTGTCAAGATTGTGAAACGATGTGAAGTTGGATGCAACGTGGACGATGCTGCTGAAAGTCAGAATTATGCAAAAATACATTGTGTTTTGTGCATTTGCAGATAATTTAAAGACAGAATAAGCTTTTTACGCAGAATGTGGCTTGAGTTGATTATAAATAATGTTTTCTTTTGTTTGATGGAAGGAATCTATTGTTTTTCATTAATTTAAGACGATTTCAAGGATGGAAAAACACTTAAAGCAGTGTATTTGAGTAACATTTATTGTATTTGTATAACATGTGGCTTGATTTTTGCACATTTTGGATGTTGTAGTTGGCAGTTCATCTTTTGGTTCAGTTCTGATTGTGCAAAGCTAAATCTGAATATTAAAATTTTGTTGTTTGGAGGGGAAAAAAAAAGTGTTTTAAGGAATTGTGCTGATGAAAATTGTATTATTTCTGTTTGATTTTTGTAAAAGTTTTCATGTCTGTGGCTTGGAGTGAGAAACGCAGCTTGTGAGTGAAGCCAGAGGGAGGATGTAGTGTTGTGTAGTTTAACAAAAACAAAGGAAAAATGGAGAGAATGTGACGTGGGGAGGTGTTTTTTCTTTCTTTCTTTCTCTTTTTGACGGATGCCTGGTCAAACATTGTGGCAGAAAAACAAGAGCGAGAGATAAAACAGTTCTGCGAAAGGGGAAGGGAAGGAGGGAGGATTTAAGGAGACGAGATGCATCTGAGGACACATCTGAGGACACGAGGACACAAAGGCAGGTCCGGGGAAAGAGCAGGATGTGACCTCAGCCTGGGAAAAATACTAATATTACAAGTCTTTTTTTTTTTTACCTACAGTGTCTGGTTTTTAAGCCGAATAAACTCACCTGCTTCTTCTGAAAGTTCACGCTTCGCTGTGATTGGCCGAAGCGCGACAAAGGCCGACCAATGGGAGCTGCGTTTGAAAAGGAAGCTTGCAGTTAAAGATTTTACCGAATAATGATGAAGTGACGTTTAGTATCGCTTTTTTATTGATTTAAAGATGAAAATAATGTGACAGTCGTGTGTTCTGGAAGTGGTTTACAGCTCCATCTACTGGCTGCGAAGGGAAACGACACCAGGTGAATAATAAAAGCGATCTTGCCTGATATGCTAAGGCTGTAGAAACGCTCCAAACAAACCCGGATGATGAATAATTGGGCTGCACATTTAAAGGTGCACTGTGTAACTTTATGTAAATGAAAAGACGGAAACAAAATTCAGTAAAAACAAGAATTTGGAACGTTCTTTTACAGTTAAAGAAGCAGCTTTTCCACAGAAACAAACACTTCTGCTTCTTCTGGACAAATAAAAATGTGTTTTGTGACGTTATAAACCTGCACAAAGTAACGACAGAGTTATTATGATTTATATTTAGTGCATTAAAGTCGTCTAAATGACAAAAACATGCTTTTATTTAAGTCTGTTTCTGGTCTTAAGTAAAGAAGTCAAAACACTAAGTTGACATGCTTGTTTGTTTCATTATATTTATGTAATTAACTTGATTTGAATCACGGGTCAATAGATAATTATGTTTTTAAAATGAAGAAAAAGTACAAATATTTCATTAAAATAGAAGAAGTAGGGCTGCACAGTAAATCAAAATCAAACCACATTTTCAGTGGATTTAAAGGTTGTATGGAGGATTTTCAAAAATAGTTTGTTGTGAGTCTTGGTCAAAAACAGATGCATAGATTTGTAGCAGCCTTGTACTTATGCTAAACAAAAAAATAATTATAAAAATATATAAACTGTGGACCTAGTGAGGCCAGTAAAACGTTGACCAATAGATAACGAGGTACCTCATTATCTACTGGCCTGTTAACCTGTCAATCAAACCCTCAGTGTTTCTAAGTAACTCATTGGCCCAGTTACAGTGAGGGGCGTGGCCCTGGGAGGAAACACGTGCATCATTTGAAAAACAACAAACAGTTGTTGGATTAGAAAAATCCTCCAGACAACCTTTAAAGTTTTAAGTCTCATTTACAATCTTTACATAATTTAATGTGTTTTCTGTTGTAAATATAAATGACAGTTTCACACAAATCAAGGACAAAAGAAAAGTTTGAAACATGTTGGGAGAAAAAGCAAGTACAGCGCTGAAAAAAACATACATTTAACAAAATGATTCTGTTCTAGTGTGTTTTTTTCTCATCTTAAAGGAGACCTCTTGTTCTCTTGTTAGTTTGCTCAGTTTTTATTCAGAATGATTCCTGCATGTTTGAGTAATCCTGTAAAAGCCGTGTCCTCACCCACCACCTGTCCCCGCCCACTTAAAGCTGTTTATTCTAAATATTCAGCTCCACAGTAAAACATGTTGTGTTCAAATTAGTCACAGAGACACTTTACAACAATAAAAACACATTTAAGATCTTACAATGAAGAGGCGTGGCTTATGACTGTAAAGAGGCGTAGCTTATCACTGTAAAGAGGCGTGGCTTATGACTGTAAAGAGGCGTGGCTTATCACTGTAAAGAGGCGTGGCTTATGACTGTAAAGAGGCGTGGCTTTTCACTGTAAAGAGGCGTGGCTTTTCACTGTAAAGAGGCGTGGCTTATGACTGTAAAGAGGCGTGGCTTATGACTGTAAAGACGCATGGCTTATATGCATATATTATAGTCCATTCCTAAATACACAGAAAAACACAATAGGTCTCCTTTAAAAAGCCTGTTCCGTTAGAAAAAGTAAAATCTAACTTAGATAAAGTGACTTGAATTAAGCTTATTAAGACTAATGTTTACATTTCTTCACTTAAAGGTGCACTGAGTAACTTTGTCATTTCTATATCTTTGTTTCATTAAATAAACAACAAAAAATAGTGTTTTTTTTTTTTTTAAGTGGGCTTGCATTGCCATAAATTGAATTGTTAATTGACCTGTAAGAGGGTTGCCTTTTGTATATGTTCATGGAAAAGTTGTTGCTTTCGCTGTATTTTTCATATTCAGACATAGATCCTCATTGAAAATCTGTTAAAGTAGGGTTTTACCTTTCTATTCCTATTGACTTTTCACCTCCAGAAAGTTACACAGTGCACCTTTAATAAGAAGTCTGACTCAGATATTCTCCTGATTTACCTTTTCTAGATATAAAAACTTATTTAAAGCAAATGTGTTTCTGTTTTAAGCCATAATTGTTTGAATCAAGAACAGATTTGATTAATTGTAAAGAGGCGTGGCCCAACTACAAATGTTACAGTTTATTCTTAAATCTGCAGAAGAAACACAGTAGGTCTCCTTTAAAAAGCCTGGTACATTAGATGAATTAAATTTCCAGGCAAATTCCAAGAGTGACGTCATCGTTCCTGAACCGGAAGTACAGTTTGTGAAATCAAAAATACAGTGTAATGATCTCGACTTTGTTTTAGTGAAATGAGCAGATCAGTCGGTCAGAGCTGCTTCAAACTAGACTAGTCCTGTTCTAGTCCTGGTCCTGCTCTAGTCCTGCTCTGGTCCTGTTGTAGTCCTGCTTTAGTCCTGCTTTAGTCTTGCTCTGGTCCTGCTCTGGTCCTGCTCTGGTCCTGCTCTGGTCCTGCTCTAGTCCTGTTCTAGTCCTGCTCTAGTCCTGTTCTAGTCCTGCTCTAGTCCTGCTCTGGTCCTGTTCTAGTCCTGTTGTAGTCCTGCTTTAGTCCTGCTTTAGTCCTGCTCTGGTCCAGGTCCAGTCCAGGTCCAGCAGCAGCCATATGTGGTGCCTCTCTCTCAGACTCTCTCCAGTGAGTCTGAGGACACGGTGTTCTCTGCAGCTTCACTTCAGTCCTGTTGTAGTCCTGTTCTGATCCTGGTCCTGGTCCTGTTCTAGTCCAGGTCCAGTCCAGGTCCAGCAGCAGCATGAGTCTGTGGTGCCTGCGTCTGAGGACACAGTGTTCTCTGCAGCTTCACTTGTGCAGCAGCAGCAGCAGGAGCAGGATGTGTCTCTTATATGATAAACATGTCCAGATCTAACTGTGCTGATCCTTTAGTTTGACGCAGACACAAACGCAGACGCAAACGCAGACGCAGACTGTGGAGAGTCTGCAGAGGCCAGGACACAAACTGGGCTCACAAAGACCAAAAGACTAAAAAAGTACTGGACTTAAGTAGTTTTCTTGAGTATCTGTACTTGACTTGAGTTTTACAAAATCTGGAGACTTTTTACTTTGACTTCTTACACTTTATAATCAGGTGAGTTACTTTATAAGACCATAAACATTTGTTATTCCTGTTAAAACCAGGCCAAACCTGCTGCTGTCGTGTATCAGAGCTTTGTGCACAAATTAACAAGTGAAAATCACCAAAAATTGTATAATTTCTAACAAAAATTATACGTTTATCACATAATGATCACTGTCACAGAGACGTGCAGCTTTTCAGATCCAGGTGTATTTCGTTTAGAGTCGTCAAAATCAGACACTATCATTTAATCACTAGTTTACTGTAGTTTTTTTTGTTGTTTAGTCGACCAAAATTGCGACAGTCGCACAAATATTTTATTTAGATTAGGGCTGGGCAATATTGTGATAAAAATCGAACCGTGAGATCATCCCTGTGACAATCTGCTTTTTTGATGAAATATCGGGATTTCCTATTTCTCTATTTAACTCATCTGTTCAAATACACACTTTTTTTTCCAACCTACTTTTCTCAGCCTCAGAGATTGCTAGTTTATAGCAACATTGGGCTGTTTGTTTGTTTGAAGATTCTGTTTTTATGAGCTGCACTTTCAAGTCATAAAAGAGGTGTATTTTTCAGGTCTGATTTAAAAATTTAAAGGAGTTTTAGCATATTTTCACGTCTAAAAGTCATTATTAATGTTACAAATTGCCAGAAACTTGTTTTGTGGAGAAACACAACATTCTAATTATATTTATATTTTTTGAAGGGTTGAGGTCACTTGTTTTGGGATTGGTTACTTTCTTGTTTTTCCCTGTAAATCTGGCAACATTGATCAGTCTGTGATGGCTGGATTTAGACACCGATCGTGAAGAAATAACTTTCTAAAAAGGCAGATGATTGTATTTACCTCAAAAGCAATTTTAAAGTAGACAGTTTACAAGAATCGTGATAAAATCAAAATCATGATCTGGCTTCAAGAAAATTGTGATATAAATGTTTTGTCATATCGCCCAGCCTTAATTTAGATTTTAAGAATTTATGAACAGCAACATGGAGGAGTGTGTTGGTCTAATCTGACTTTTAGATGGCCATACCTGTTTGTCAAAGCCTGGTCCCGTCAGATCTCAGAAGCTAAGCAAGTTAGAGCTTGGTTAGTACTTGGATGGGAGACCAGGAGCCACAGTGGGACGACAGGAGTGTAATGTCGTTGTGTCTTTGGGCAAGACACTTAACTCACACTGCCTCAGTGTCTGTTACACTGGTGAGTGGAGACTAGATTGTAAAGTGTTTTGAGTGTCTTGTAAGGTGGAAAAGCGCTATATAAATAGACCATTTACCATTTTTAGATAGAAATACACTTATCCTAATAATTGTCAGCATTCAGCAGTTTGATTGATTGAAATCTTTATTGCGAATACATTTTTCCAACTTTTTTGAAAATGAAAATACAAATTAAAAGGTTAGGAGGTGGAAGTAAAACTTATTTACATCTGATCCTCCTTTTCAACTGTAGATACAAGTGTTCAACAATATGTATTTATTTATACAATAAGTTCAATGAACATTGTTGTTTTGCATTTGTATATATGTATGTTTTTGTAGCGAGGTTTTGAGCTCCAGAGCTTCTGCCACGCCCTCTTTTTAGTCGATTGATCGGTCGATAGGACGTGTCTTTAGCCCTAATCAATACTGAAATTAGTATCGAAACTTGACCAAAACTGACTTTACTTTACAAATGTGTAATAATTAGTACAAGACTCATTTTGTCTTAAAAACAACAAGCAGGGCTGCACGGTGGCAGAGTGGTTAGAGCTCTGGCTTCCCAATAAGGAGGTAGTGGGTTCGACTCCCGGGTCGGACCATATCAACATCTCATGATCTCTCTGGGTGGAGTTTGCATGTTCTCCCCGTGTCACCGTGGGTTTTCTCTGGTTTCCTCCAAAAACATGTATGTTTAGGTTAATTGGGCATCACTGTAAATGTCCCTTAGTGAGTGAATGAGAGAGTGAATGTTTGTCTGTCTAACCCTGCGACAAGTTGGCCACTGTCCAGGGTGTTCCCCGCCTAAGGCCCAAAGTTACTGGGATAGGCTCCAGTCACCCGCGACCCCTAACGGGATTAAGCGGTAGAAAATGAATGAATGAAAAAACAACAAGCATTTTTTAATCAATCATGGTATCGATTGGTTTTAGTATCAAGTCATTTAGTATCGCAACAACACCAGCTTCTTTTCAATAATAAAAGAATAACATGACATCTGGAGACTGGAGCGTTTCTGTGTTAGCATATCAGACGCAACATCGAAGTGATTATTTCCCTCGTGTCCTTTCCTTCACAGCCAGTAGATGGAGCCGTTACTCAGGGTCATGTCTGCTTCATTACACAGTTTAAACATTCAAAAGCAACAAGAACAACACTTATAAAACATCAGACTTGTCCTTTAATGTAAAAGATCATTTGTGTTAAAACGATCAGTTTTTGTGACGTTTTAATGATGTTTTTCCGACTGTCTGCTCTTCTGCGTCGTCCCTTTAACGCTCCAGCCTCGTCTGTGTCTTTGTGAATCATGGCTCTGCTGCTGCTGCTGCTGCCGTGTTGAGTTTTTTGTTTTTTTCTTTCGGACCAATCACGTCGCGGTGACATCATCCGTTTCTCTGCTGCTGCTGAACTCGCACAAACACGGCTCTGTCTTTTTCACTTTCATTCAGTTTTCTCCAAATCCACACGACTCAAACCGACGATTATCGCACTGACAAACACGTGCACAGTTTAAAATGTATTATTTATTTATTCATCTGTCACTAATCAACTGTTTGTTCATCTTTAAATCACCTTTTTATCACAAAGACCACTGTATTATTTAAACAAAACGTCGGATTAGTTTGAATAAAACACTTTTTCTGCACCATATTTCAAGCTGTATCTGGTTATAAATATATTTAAAAAGAGAAAACACAATAGAAACAATCTTCTTTAATCAATCGATTGACAAAATAATTGGTGAATAAATACATTTTATTTTTGAGCCAAGGCAGATATTTGATGGACAACTGAGGCTTATAACTGATATTTTATTTTATTATTTTATTTTATTGACCTTTATTTAACCAGGGAAGTCCCACTGAGATTAAGAATCTCTTTTGCAGGGGAGCCCTGGGGGAAGGGTCAGGGGAGGCATTAATGGACATGTTTTTAGTTGTAGGAGGAAACCTACGCAGACACGGGGAGAACATGCAAACTCCACATAGAAAGGCCCTGGGTCGACTGGGAATTGAACCCAGAACCTTCTTGCTGTGAGGCCAGAGCGCTAACCGCTGTGCCACCGTGTTTGTTGATGATGATTTGATTCTAAAGGCTCATAATTGTAAAGTTAACAAGTTAAGTTTGAACTTTTGTAAACACGGATGTAACAATGTCACATTTAGTGTTACGATTATTGTGATTTAGCGATTATTCACGATTATGACCATATTTCATTTCCTCAAGTTTGTGACCAATTTTACAAAAATCTAATTTTTCTAATTAAAAAAAATGCTTATGTGACAATAATGTTTGTTTTAACTTAGACTGAATTAATATTGCCTCTAAAAATATAAAATGCCTATAAATTGAAACGTTTTTGCTTCAAACGTGTAATACAATATTTCTTTAATTTGACCTAGGGATGCACCGATCCAGCTGTTTCAGTTCTGATACCGATCCCGATACTTTGGAATTAAGTATCTGTCAATCCCAAGTCACAAGTCACAACAAGACAACATATGATTAAAAAATGTCAAACACTGGGAGACGTTCTGGATCAACATCAGCTGTAAATAAGTCCATTTTGTCCAATTAAAGGCTCAAGTAGAATATCGGCTGAACCGATACTATGGAGCCGATACCTGGATCGGCACCGATATTCAATTATAATATCGGATCGGTGCATCCCTAGTTTGATATATAATTTAAGGGATGATTTTGTAAACATATAATAAGCCTAATTACTCTTCTGTTTCTACTTTCACTCATTAGTTTGTTCTCCTCCAGAGTCTTTGTGTGATTGACAGGTGGCTCGTCCAATGGGTGATCGCCGTTCTGATTCTGTGACCTCTCTCTCTCTGCGCAGGTTGGACCAGGTCTGTAACCGGTCTGGACATGGACTGGAGGCCGTACCCGGACCTGGAGGCGGCCGAGGCCCTGGTCAGCATGAGCTCCTGGGGTCAGAGTTCACACAAGCTCCGCCCCCTGACCCCGACGTGTGACTCCTGCGACTCCCTCCACCTGGAGCCCAGCGAACAGCGCGACCTGGTTGCCCTGTCCTCCCTGGTACGAGCTTTAGACCGGCTTTAGACCGGGTTTAGACCTGGTGGCCCTGTCCTCCCTGGTACGAGCTTTAGACCGGCTTTAGACCGACATAAGACCGACATAAGACCGAGTTTAGACCTGGTGGCCCTGTCCTCCCTGGTACGAGCTTTAGACCGACTTTAGACCGACATAAGACCGGGTTTAGACCTGGTTTAGACCTGGTGGCCCTGTCCTCCCTGGTACGAGCTTTAGACCGGCTTTAGACCGGCTTTAGACCGACTTTAGACCGACTTTAGACCGGCTTTAGACCGACATAAGACCGGGTTTAGACCTGGTTTAGACCTGGTGGCCCTGTCCTCCCTGGTACGAGCTTTAGACCGACTTTAGACCGGCTTTAGAACAGTTTTAGACCGGCAGGGTCAATATGCATGTTTTTTGATTTATTGTATTGGCTGCAACAAGTTAATTGATTGATTACAATTCATTAATAGATTATTTTTAAAATATTTTTAGGTAATTTAGTAAACACATAACTATTAACTGGTCGATACCCAGGCTCTAAAACAAAATGAGCAAAAAACAACAGTTCATCTTAAAAGATGTTAAGTAGTTCACGCCACTTATTTGGTCTCAAATCGTCAATAAAATAACTTTTCTTTGTCGATCAATAGTAAGTCTTAGAATTTAAATAAAATTAACACAAGTTTTGGTCGACTACGACTCATTAATCGATTAACGGATTAATAGTCCTACTGAATTATTGTTTAGTTGCAGCCCTACATTGTATATGGGCATAAACTATAGAGTTCCACAAGGCTCTGTCTTAGGGCCGATTCTATACACAAATGAAATGTGCTGTAAATCATTTTTGTTTGCAGATAATATTATGTTTTGTCACTAAATTTAAATAAAACAAAGCTGATTTGGTTTAAACTAAAACTTAATGTTTAATAAGTAAAAAACAGGATTTGTATTGAAAGGATAAACTTTGTAAAAACCTCAGAATCGTTTTGGAAGTGAAGTAAGTTAACAGCGCCGTGTCTCTCCACAGTGCATGACTCCGCCCCACAGCCCGAGCTTCGCAGAGACCTCCACCACGCCCGTGCTCACATGCTCCGCCCCCAAATCCCTGCAGCTCCGCCCACTCTTCACCACGGAAACAACCACCTCCTGCCCCGCCCTGAGCCGCGCCATGGCAACCAGCGTCATCCGCCACACGGCCGACTCCGCCTTCCTGACGACGCAGAACGCCCCGGCCCCGCTCACCCCGGAGCCGCAGGAGCCCGTCGCCATGGAAACCGCCGCCCCGGACCTGGACGCGCCCGTTCTGACCCCGGAGCCGCCGGCGCTTCAGCTCGCCGCCGCTTCACCGAACAGCGCTCCAGAAGCTCCTCCCAGTCTCACTCCGGAGCCGAGAACGCACAGTCCGGCTCTGACACTTCCCGCCGACACTTCCGTCCTGCTCCAGAATGTTCCGCAGTGTCTTTACAGCGCTCCTCCCACAGGCCCCGCCCCCTCCAGTCTGCCAAAAAACACTCCGCACATGAACAGCAGCAGCAACGCACTTCTTCCCACAGACTCTTCTGAGACAGCCGCTGCTCCCGCCCTGTCGCCGCCCTCAACCCCGCCTGCACCTGTCACACCTGTCGCACCCGTCACCCCCGCCCAACCAGCCCCAGCCCCGCCCTCGCCGCTCCTCTGCCAGGTCATCCCCGTCAGCGGCAGGTCGGGGGTCATCTCCGCCATTGTCCAGGGGTCAAACAAACAGATCCTGGTGAGCTCCGGAGTCCCTCAGGGCACCGTGATGCTGGTGGTGCCGCAGACACAGGTCAGTCTGACTAAGACCTGTTTTAGTCCTGGTTTAATCCTGTTTTAGTCCTGATTTAGACCTGTTTTAGTCCCGATTTAGACCTGTTTTAGTCCCGTTTTAGACCTGTTTTAGTCCCGTTTTAGACCTGTTTTAATCCTGTTTTAGACCTGTTTTAATCCTGTTTTAAACCTGTTTTAGATCTGCTTTAGTCCTGCTAAAGACCGGCTTTTATGTTTTCAAGTTACATACGGTAACCACCTCATAATGAACATTTCTTAAATCTTATATTAAGTTATTTTGGTCAATAATGCTCCAAAAACACAGCCACAAGTTTGACGAGAACATTAAAGTTTTGCGTCACCACAAACCAAATCGTGATAATATTGTATCGAGTTTTTTACCTTTATCGTTGCTGCGTCGTTAAACGTGACAGAAGTTCCCTCCTCTTTTCACAGGTCGGCTCTCGGGCGGGACGGCGGTCGTGACAAAGCTCCTGCCGCTGGCTCCGGCGCCGGTGTACGTCACCACGGGAACAGGCCCTGGGAACAGCGTCGCCACGGTGACGCCGGCGGTGGAGTTCTCACGGCGGCGGAACTACGTCTGCTCCTTCCCCGGCTGCAAGAAAACCTACTTCAAGAGCTCGCACCTGAAGGCCCACCTGAGGACGCACACAGGTCAGAGACGATTATTATCTGTAACAGTGTGCGGCCAATTCTCTAGAATGTTTTTATCCACACTTCACAACGGCGTCTCTACGCACTTCAGGCAAGTGCATGTCCCACAGTCCATTGCACTGTCATGTTATCAAACGATGCAACGCTTCTACTTTAGCAACTTAGCACTGAGCGTTAATAGGAGGCACAGTTTACTAAACTACTTAATATATATATATATATATATATATATATATATATATATATATATATATATATACTTTACAAAAACTATTTGCCTTGTACCTTGCGCTGTGTAGTGTGAATATTGGGACAGGGCCTAAGTTTGCACCAGATAACTGTAAGTTTGCGCTTTTCTTTGGGGGAGAACCCCCAAACTCCCTTTACATGAGTGTCCTTCATCCTAACTCCGCCTCCTCTAACTCCTCCTCCTCTCTGTCCCGCAGGAGAGAAACCGTTCAGCTGCGCCTGGGACGGCTGTGATAAGAAGTTCGCTCGCTCAGACGAACTGTCGCGCCACCGCCGCACTCACACGGGGGAGAAGAAGTTCGCCTGCTCCGTGTGCGAGCGCCGCTTCATGCGCAGCGACCACCTGACCAAACACGCCCGACGTCACATGACCGCCAAGCGCTCCGCCTGGGCCACCGTCGGCCAATCGCAGCGCAGCACCACCTCTGACCTCAGCAAACCCAACTGAAGCCAAACGCCCGGGAGAGACGAGCCGTTTCGCTCCGGAGAAGTTTCCCGAAGCTGTAAAAATACAAAATACAAACATAAATACTGACTGTGAAGGAAACAGAACCAGAGCAGGACCAGAGGAGGACCAGAGCAGGACCAGAGCAGGACCAGAGCAGGACCAGGGCAGGACCAGGGCAGGACCAGAGGAGGACCAGGGCAGGACCAGGGCAGGACCAGAGCAGGACCAGAGCAGGACCTGGAGGGTTTAAGAGGCTGCCGTCACAACATTCTTCAGAATAAGAATACTTCACACAGATGTTTGCTGCTCAAATTAATCTGGTTTAATACAAAAGTGAATGAGTTTAGTCACCAATAGAAACCAGACACTTCAGTTTGTTTCATGTGGAAGAAGACTAAACAAAGGTCATGGAAAAGTTGGCAAAAATCATGGAAAATCTTAAGTTTAAATCTGTACAAACCCTGCACTTGGAGGACGATATATTACAACCAAAAACTGACTTTAAACCAGATTAATTTGAGCTGCAAACATCTGCGCTGAACGTGAACATCCCGGAGAATATTACAACGTCACCTTAACGAACAAACACAGCTTCCTCCTCCTCTTCCGTCGCTCTGCTCCGGTCTCTCTCTCCCGGGAAACGACTTTCTAACAGGGTTTTCACAAACTTTCCTCTTCTTCAAGCGTCCGGAGCGAAACGGCCTCAGCAGAGTTTTTTCCTCCCAGCGAGCTCTCAGGACGGTTTACAGCCAATTCAGCCTTTTCTTACAAACACAAAAACCGAGGAGACGTGAAGGGGGTTACTGCGTTTGAGACACGACACGGGGAAAAAAAAACACACGGGAAAGACAGACACGGGAGGAACGCAGGTCTGGTCCCTGAAGAGAATGTCGAAAATGCACTTTTAGAACATATTCATTTAGTCTTGTTTTGATCAAAGTTTGTGTTGAAGTGCGTCTGACAAGTTTGAATTATCTTCTTAAAGAACTGCTGTTGCTGGATTGAGAAGTGGTGATAGAAACAGTGACAATATTCCACAACAAAACCATGTGAATATGCGACTGTTTGGTGGAAAATCTTGTTAATAATAGTATATTTTCTAGCTATTACATTTGTTAATAATTTGACCTATTAATATTAATATTTTCTTTGGCTGAAGTCCATTTGCTACGTTTTAAGGAATGATGGAACACTCTGTTATCACAAATAATCTATCTTACAAACAAAAATGACCTGCTTTTGGGGGCCCTTTTCTGTCCTGGGCCCCGGGGAAACTAGTACCATTCACCCCCCCAGTCCAACACCCCTGGTTGTGAGGGCCGGACGATACTGATAAAACTGAATATCGTCGTAAAAGTGTTGAAACTTGTCTCTTCACGTTTGTTCGTTGAAGCGCCAACATGACATAAGGGCAGCGGCTAATCAGTTTTGAAAAATAATCGTCGACTAATTTAGTAAAGTTCCCAATTGGGCTGGGCGATATGGCAAAAAATTATTAGCATGATTTCCTGGAGACAGATCACGATTTCGATTTTATCACGATTCTTGTGGAGTTTTTTCTTATTGCTTTTGTCTAATTAAAATCATCTGCTATTTTTTTAAAAGTTCCTACTTTACTGTGATTGGTTAAATCCAGCTGTCACTCACTGACCAAGTCTTTGAAAAAAAATCTCCTGACAAGCGACCTCAGCCAATAAATAGAGTTATTCAAATATTTGATTAATTAGAACATTGTGTGATAATGCAAATTAGGCATTTCTAACACTAATAACAGCTTTTGAAAATATTTTAAAATCCAAGTTTCATTTATAAACAGATATATTTTTGTAAATCAAACCTGAAAATTTGTTAAAATTCACCTGGAACAATAACCTGACCTTCAAAATTCATAAGACTATTAAAACAGACGGCCAAATTTGTTATAATTTAATTTAATTTAATTGACCTTTATTTAACCAGGGAAGTCCCACTGAGATTAAGAATCTCTTTTGCAGGGGAGCCCTGGGGGAAGGGTCAGGGGAGGAGGAAACAAATTTGCGACTCTGAGGCTATGAGAAGTAGGTTGAGAATAACTATTAACTAAATATTTGAACAAACAGATGCATTAAATAAAGAAATGGGAAATCACGATTTGACGATTTCACCAAAAAGCAGAGTGTCACAACAGTGAGCTTATCATTCAATTTTTATCACGATATTGCCCAGCCCTAGTTCCTAAACATGCATGAACTGAAAAAAGAAGTTTTATAGATCCAAATGGGAAGCAGTGACGTGGATGTGCACATTTATTGCGTTTACAAGAAAAACACAATCTTAAATAAGTCAGCGTTCCTACTAAACCCGAGCGATTCTGAAAACTCTGCAGCTGAAATTTGCCAGTAGAACTAGATATTTGTGTGATTATTTCAAGCTGCAGGAGCGTTTTTGCTGTTTTCAAATGACAAAATGCTTGTCCTTACAGTTTTATGATTGTTCCCTTTGGCGAATCTTAAAAAATAAAAGTTCCTTAATTTAATAATCTACGTATGAACTCTATGATCTAATTTAAGCCCAGTTTAGGTGAAGAAAAATCTAATCAAAAACAAAGTAACTGGAGCCACATCATGTTTTTATTTCTCATGATTCTGTGTCCAAACTGTGGCCCAGATTTGCCGCTAGATTGGCCCAAAATACAAAAAGTAATTCTTCTATCAACCAACACTGTGATAGTCCAAAAAAATGTAAGACAGTTAGGTTGAATTTCCATAATGTTTTACAAAAGGATATTGGTTCAGCCAATATCATGGTTGTGCCTTTAATTGGACATCAAGACCTATTTATTGGCTGGTGTTGATCCAGAACGTCTCATATAATTAGACATTTTATTCAGATTAAGTTGTGTCTTGCAATACATATGACAAAATGTTTTTTGTTTTGATGCAATTTTAGTCCTTTCACTGGCATCGGCAAGTATTGGAATCGGTATTGGAACAGAAAAAGCTCGATCAGTTCATTCCTAAAATGTGTAAAGTCACAAAATTGATTGAAGACTCATCAGTATGTTTTACTTAGCACTTCTTTTGGTCAATACATTTAGAAATGATACTAAATAACTGCTAATTTAAACTAAACATTTAAACTTTATTTTACCGGAAAGTTCCTTGAGTTAATCTCTTTCAAAAGGCACCACTGTACAAGAATGTAAAGTTTTTCTAGTCTAGTTCCTCATTTTCAGTCAAATCTCAACACATGTCTTTAAAGAGCCGCAGGTTGCAGACCCTTAGTCCACACAAAACAAGTTTCGAACAATATCAAACATTAAACGGACTATTATTAGATGAAATTGGGACATTGCAGGTAATTTATTGCAGGGGTTAAAGCAAAAAAAAAAAGATTTGACTGAACATTTTTGCAGTCAAGATTTTAGCTGCATTTTAATTGTAACAGTGACATCTATGTTTTAAGGAAATAGGGGGGTTTGGGGTCCTCCCCCCCGGAAACTTTTGCTGAAAACAGAAGAAATTTCCTGCATTTTGGTGGATTTTAGAAGAATTTCTTCTGCTTTTTGTACAGGTGCAGTTCTTGGCCATGGTATATGATATGTTACTATTATTACCTTGGACAAACTAAGAAGCCACTTTTTAATGTGAATAAATCGACAGAACGCTTGACGGGCCATCTTAGATACAGTAGCCAGATAAACGTTTAGGAAAACATCAGTAACGGTAATGTTCCTATATTTTTGTTGATTGACTGAAATCCGTCACAGTGACTAAGAACTTTAAACCCTGATTTATTGTAAAGAAATTGAACATAGTCCTTTAAATATGGACTTTTAGACATGAAAATGTTCGAGTCATAAATGTATATATTTTCGTCAATCCAACCTGAAAAATGGCTAAAGTCAACTCTTTATGACTTGAAAGTGCAGCCAACAAACAAATTCATAAGATTTTCACAAAGCAAGAAACCCAAAGTGGCTGTGAAGAAGCGGACTTGGCAACAGACAGACGCATCAATCGCGACATGACGGTTTCATAAAAAAAAAAAAATCAGACGAGCTCACGAGGTTAACTTGTCAGACTCACTTTCCAAACCCTTTCTACTTCTCACAACAGCACAACACTTTTTTACTTTTGTTTATTTCCTTCTCCGTCGTCTCAAACGCAGCTTCCTCCTCTTTCTCTTTCTCCTCGAACTCAACTCAGGACTTTTGTTATCGTTTTTTTTTTTGCCACAAGAACTTTCTGTCCAAAAAAACCACCACGGCTGCTACTTCAACAAAAAAAAAAACAACAACACTTACCTGACGATGCACTGGATTTTTTAAACAAACTCTTAACCGCTGTTTTTTGTACTTTTCTGTATAAACAAATGAATAAATATCACTCCATTTTGTACATTGTCTAGAAACGTATGCACTTATCTTCGTTTATGTTTTTCAGTTTTTTGCCAAAGCTTTTTTTCTGTTGTTTTTTCGTGTAAATCTTGTACATATATGAATATCTATTTGAACGTGGAGTGGTCGTATTTCCTCACTGTGACGCTACCTATTGTAATTATGACTATTTAAAGACGTTTTCTGTTTTTCCGTTGGCCCGTCGTGTAGCCGCTCGATACGAAATACCTCATGCTAGAATAACGGTAAATGTTTTAACGTAACTTGGTCAAAAAGAGAAAGAAAAAAAATAAAACGCATTTCCCAACATTTGCCTGTCAAACGTCGGTTAAGATTATTATGATGATGATGATTATTATTATTATTATTAAGGCTCTTTTTACGAAATAAAAAATGTTACGTCAAAGCTGGAGTTGTCGTCTTTTACTTGTGTGGGTTTAGTCCTGGTTTAGTGCAGTTAAGTCCTGTTTTAGACATGATTTAGTCAGGTTTAAGACCTGCTTTAGTCCAGTTTTAATCTTCTTTCATGGCTGGTTCAGTCCTGGTTTTATTAGTCCAGACTTAGACCCGGTTTAGCCCAGTTTCAATCCTGGTTTAGTCCAGGTTTTAGTCTTGTCTTAGCCCTGTTTATACTACTGTGTTAGACCTGTTTTAGTCCTAGTTTAGTTTTGGTTTAAACCTGGTTTAGTCTTGTTTAAGTCCCGCTTTAGTACCATTTTTAGTCCTGTTTTAGACCTGGTTTAATCCAGGTGTTATAAGGCCTTTTCCCACTGTTGGAACTTTTTATAGTTCCTGGTACTTTTTCAGTTCTTGTCCCCATATTAGGCGCATTCACACTGAGCAGGAACTATAACTGGGGCAAAAGCATTAAATGCAGGAGCTCCTAAAAGAAATGCTTACATGTGTAAATAGTAATTATTATTATTAGGGATGTGAAATTAGTGCATTAATTAAGATTAATTAATTACAGACATATCAATCGAGTTACATTTTTAATCACGTTAATCTATTTTGAAATCTTTAACTTCATTGTTTCTATAGAGGTTCTGCAGGTGACATCAGAGCATTCTAAATGTTCATGCTGAGTGGCAAGGATACATTAGAGTCAATGTAAGAGTTCAATAAACAGCTAAAACAGGAAAAATAAACTACAACAACAAGTCTACTGAGCACTGGGTTTGTAACTGACATGTAAACAGAGAAAATCAAGTCAACAGTTGTAGCAAAGCAGATCAACTTTAGCTTCTCACATTTATCAGCCATTAAAATCACACACAGTTGAACTTATGACCTTTTTCTTCTTAAAAAATATGTTTTTGAGTCGGTTTGTTGCAGTTAAAATGTCCTAAATCATCAACTGTTGTAGCAGACAAGTTTGTAGCTGACAAGCCGTTGCCACGACAACAAAGAAATACATTGAAGAAATGCCACTCATAAGCAAAATGATGTCAGTGCAGAACCTCTATCTGTGAGTTACAAAGTGACATAAGGGTTGTTCAACTTCAACAAAACACTTCCTAAAGTCTCATTTTTTGCAATATATTCATATTTCCATCTGCAACAATAATGTCAATAATTACCGGTAAATTGGATACAAACAAAACAAAAATACTTAAGTTAGGTATTTTTTTAGGTGAGATTAAAAACAGATTAATTAGATTAATTAATTACAGATCATAATTAATTAATCTCTTCAATTTTTTTATCACTTGACAGCACTATTATTATTAGAAATAATATTGAATAGTTGTGTTTTATTGTATTTATTTTGTACATCATAGTTTCATGTAAAAACTCTAACACATAACTTATTTAAATGTTCCAAATTACACAGCTGCTCATGTTAAAGCTTTTTAGCCCCACTTTCACAAACTGTTGTTGTGTGACACAGACATGGGGACAGGGTAGTTCCTCTGACTAAACTGGGACTAAAGGATTGTGGGGACTTAGGTCTTGGTACTTTCATGTGGGAAAACGCCTTTAGTCTAGTTTTAGTCCCGAGTGAGTCCAGATGTAGTCCTGATTCAGTCCTATTCTAGTTCTGCTTTAGTCCAGTTTTGGTCCAGTTTCAATATTGGTTTAGATCTGCTTTAGTCCTGCTTTAATCCAACCGTTTCAGTCATGCTTTAGACCTGGTTTAATCCAACTGCGTTAGTCCAGATTTAGTTCTGGTTCAATCCTGTTTTAGTTTTGTTTTAGCCCTGGTTTATTTCCTGATTTAGTCCTGTTTAGTTAAACTTTAGACCAGTTTTAGTAATGGGTCAGTCCTAGTTTAGTTCAGTTTCAGTCCTGGTTTAGACCTGTTTAAGTCCCACTTTAGTCCAGTTTTGTCTTGATTTGGTCCAGATATTTAGTCTTGTTTTAGCCCTGTTCATAGTCCTGCTTTAGTCCAGTTTTGGTCTAGTTTCAACCATGGTTTAGTTCCTGATTTAGTCCTGTTTAAGTCCCACTTAAGACCAGTTTTAGTCCTGGTTTGAGTCCTTGTTTTAGTCCAGTTTGTCCTGGTTTAGACCAGTGTTAATCCTGGTTTGAGTCTTGTTTAAGTCCCACTTTAGACCAGTTTTAACCCTGGTTTAGTTCCTGATTTAGTCCTGTTAGTCCCACTTTAGACCAGTTTCAACCCTGGTTTAGGTCCTGATTTAGTCCTGTTTAAGTCCCACTTTAGACCAGTTTCAACCCTGGTTTAGTTTCTGATTTAGTCCTGTTTAAGTCCCACTTTAGACCAGTTTTAGTCCTGGTTTGAGTCCTTGTTTTAGTCCAGTTTGTCCTGGTTTAGACCAGTGTTAGTGCTGGTTTGAGTCTTGTTTAAGTCCCACTTTAGACCAGTTTTAACCCTGGTTTAGTTCCTGATTTAGTCCTGTTTAAGTCCCACTTTAGACCAGTTTCAGTCCTGGTTTGAGTCCTGGTTTAGTCTAGTTTTAATCCAGTTTGTCCTGGTTTAGTTCCCGGTCCTCCTCTCTTAACTGGGTCACTCTCGGCTGTGAAAAGCCCGGATCCTCGCCCCGTTCTCCGGGTTCATTCTTACGTAAACCCGGGCGGGTCTGTGGAAGTCTCCGCGGTGCGACGCGGTTCACACGAGCCGCTCACAGCGCTCCTTGGCCCCGCCTCTCTGCCCGCGGCGCCCGGTAACAGCTCCGCCAATCACAGCACCGCTCTCCGGGGGGCGTGACCAATCAGAGCCGCGCTTACAGTGACGTCACGGCCTTAGATGTGCTGCCCGTGTTTTGTTTTATTTTCTTAATGAATCTGCCACACTGATAGAATTAAAATGATCGATAAAAAATATATATTTAGATACAAAGTAATAATAAAATATTTAAATGTCTTTAGTGTTGTGTAACAAAATAACTGAGAAATCTGTAAATGTCTTTCATCTCTAGTTCAGTGTTTTATTAATGAGTTGAGGTGGAAGAGAAACCCAGAAATGTATTTTAATATAATTTAATTTACTTCTAAATAATATTAGTAGAGTTCTGGAAAATTAGTCAAAGAAGAATAAAACGGAGAGAAACAGTACTTAAGAAGAACTTTAACTTAACATTAAACTCCAACATTTTGGAGAAACAACTTAGAAACTTGTGTCAAAAGCTTCAACACCTGACGTCACTGTTGGACAGAAATAATCTGATTTATAAAATGATTTCAGTCATTTCATCTCATTGAATTGGAAGTTTGTTGCTCGTCATTTATATAATAAATGCAACACATTTGCACGACAAACTCGATATTTTTCTATTTATTACTAATATATCAATATTACTGAAGTAATAGAGGTTCTGCACTGACATGATTTTATTCCAAAAAAGCTCCTCAACATTTAGAATGAGGCATTTCTTCAGTGCATTTCTTTGTTGTCGTGGCAACGGCTTGTCTGCTAACAACAGTTGATGATTTAGGACATTTTAACTGCAACAAACGGACTCAAAAACATTTTTTAATAAGAAAAAGGTAATAAGTTCAACTGTTCGATTTCAATGTCTGATAAATGTGAAAGAAGCTAAAGTCTTTTTGTTTATCTGCTTTGCTACAACTGTTGACTTGATTTTCTATTTTTACATGTCAGTTACAAACCCAGTGCTCAGTTGATTTGTTTATTTTTCCTGTTTTAGCAGTTTATTGAACTCTTACGAGAGGAAATGTCCTTTCTCTCCATTGACTCTGTCAGCGTGAACATTTAAAATGATGTGATGTCACCTAAAGAACCTCTATAATAAAAGCAACACCTTTGAAAGACTCGATATTCAATTAATTACTGATTTGTCAATAGACAGACATGGAACAAAGTCAGTTTTGAACATTTCAAGTGTACTTACTAGTGTCCTGTGGGGGCGCTGCAGGAGGATGAGGTCCCTGTACGACCCAGAGCAGGAGCTGAGTGAGTCAGAGTTGTTCCAGTGCATGTGGGTGTCCCTCAGGGCTGCTCTTTGTCACCGCTGCTGTTCACTGTTTTTATGGACAGTCAGGGACCAGAGGGTGTCCGGTTTGAGCACCACAGGATCATCTCTGCTGCTGAGCGTCGGGTTCTGATCGAAAGTACAGGACCACAGATACAAGCAGTCTAAATGAGTTTCCTCTTCAGGGCGGCTGGGTGCTGGGGTCTCCAACTTTTATCGATAGAAGAGCTACTTTTACTAATCAAATCTGTCGGTGAGCTGCTTTAGTTAGCAGACAAGAAGTTAAATGTGGCCAATACGAAACATTCTCCCTTATCTGTTTAGAATTGGAGAGGCATTTAAAGACTTGTATGCAAATTAATTAAAAGAAATAAAAATATATATTATTTACATGTCTTAGTGAGACAAAATAACCGAGAAATCTGTAACGTTTCATTTCTGGTTCAGTGATTTAGTTTTAGTCGTGTAATGAGTTGAAGTGGAAGAGGAGCCCAAAATGTTTTAATAAAATAGAAAAAGATATTATGCACGTTGGTTGCCTCATATGAAACATTATCCATTATCTGTTTGGAATTGGACACAAATAGGCTTCTAATTGTTCTTTTAGATGCTTAATAGCAGGCGTGGATTAAAACTAAATTTGTATAATAAAGTGTGATGTGCCTGATCCAAAACCCTGTGAGGAGCTACTTGACAGATGGCGTTGAGCTAAAGGTTTGAGATCACCGAGTGAAGAGCTCAGTCACACAGGAGGAACTCTGAGTAGAGCCGCTGCTCCTCCACCTTGAGAGGAGCCGGTTTCAGACGACTTTCTGGAGGAGTTCCAGACCTGTCCCACTGGGAGAAGACCTCAAGGATCAAAGTAGAGACTCAGGCCTGACTCGAGTCTGGATAGAATAGTTTGATGACTTTTAGCTTCTAAATAATAATCTAATTTTAAAGAAACGAAATGAGACAGGATTCTGAAATAAAAATATACTTTAGTTGTAGCCAAATGATTAAACCACCTGGTTAAACTGCTGTTATTATAACGTCCTTAAGTCTCACTGACCCAGAATCAGGCTGAACCAGGTCTAAACCAGGTCCACACAAGCAGGACTAATCAGGACTTAACTCTGACTCAGGTTGAGGCGGTCTGCAGAGACACCGTGTGGACAACAGAGGAACTGCAGCTTGTCTGAATGACTTTTTCTACATCAAAAGATCCTTCCATCTTTTAGTTTGTCTGATAAAAATAAACAGGTTTCTTACAGAAGTTACACTGTTGGTGTTTTGGAGTCACTTTGGTCGACTTACACCTCAGACCTAAATCATTTTTTGCTCATTTGTGTATGAAGTGCCAGTGCGACTGCAGACTTTTGGTTAAATCCGATTGTTTTGGATAAAGTAAATGCTAAAGTTAAAGTCTGTACTGAGAGTTAACCGCTGAATCAGTTTGTAAGAGAAATAAGAACTTAGGACCACATTCAGGTGCGTATTCAACTGACTTTCAATTTAATTTAAAGCTCCAATATCTGAGCTAAAGTCCAGTTTCTTCATTTACAATTGGACCTGATTTCTTTGATAATGTTTAACAAAGGTTTTAACACTGCCGTTTGATTTGTTCACGCTGAATATACACACCTGTTTAAAGTAGAAATTACCTGCTAAGTTCTATTTTTCCAGTTTTCTTGAATAAAAAAGGCGTTTGTTTGAACAGTAGACAAATTTATTCATTTTGCATTTACAGCTGGAACTCTGGGAACTCGAACACGACGTCTTTTCCTGTGAGCTTCTTATAAACTCCAGAGAACGTCTCCACCTGGAAAACACACAAATATACAAACTTAAAACTCTTCTGTCGACAGTCATGTGACCCTGGCCGACCAATCAGAGCAGAGTCTGAGAGCCAGGCCAAGGTAAAGAGTTAGACTGAAGATGAACATGGAAACAGTTACTGAACTAGAACAAGCACTTTAGGTTTGCATTAGAAAACATGTTTAAACAGGATGTATTTATGAACTGACTCAGACTTAAAGTGAACCCTGGATATAATCACACGTTTATCCTAAAACACTTATAATATCACTTATATAAATACAGGACAAATACCTTGGAAGTATTTGTAGTTTTATTAAAATAGTGTTTTGAGGAAAAGACATGGAGGCCAAAACTCAACAGGCAGACACTGTTGTATTCCAGCGTCTCCACAGTTTAAAATCCACTAGGGCAGGTGCGTAAAACCTCATTAAAATGTAAAATGCTGTTACCGTGGTTGCTTGAAATCGTGTGCGGTTGTAACCAGATTCTTTATTTGGCATTAAATAAAAGACTTGAACCTAAAATCTCAGTATTTGGGACTTGACCTGGAGCCAGACAGTTGCACTTGTTCCCATCTCGAAGCTTTTTGGTTTGTGAATAAAATGATTAATCTTTAAAACTTGCAGCTTTTGTGATTTGTAAACTAACGATTGAACTGAGCTGTTGAGAGTCTGTGTCCTGCATGGTAGTTCTGCCCAGTCATGGCCCAAAGGACTCTGGGAGATGTAGGAATATGCAGGCTGGGTCCTCGCCGCAGCAGGACCAGCTTCATGTTCGACGTGGTGGAAGGGACCTGTACGTCTCTGCTCAGAGCTACGCGTCCGTGCGCCACCAGGGGGCCCGAACTGTCGGCTCACCCGCGTCGAGAGGTCAGTGTTTTAGATGTTCATTTTTGTGAGAGTAAATGTCACATTTCAGAGATTAATTGTTATATTTGTCAAAGCTAAACAGAAATCTTTGTCTTTCATTCTCATTGTCCAACGATGCTTTTCCTCACGTTTGTGACTTTTATCTAGAGCTGCTCGATTATGAAAATCATTTACACAATTTTTAAAGGCATAATGGAAATCACGATTATTGAAACGATTGTTTAGGGAGACGGCGTTTGTAAATGTAGAGTGAAAAGATGAACATGTGGCAGGTCTTTCTGAAATAGCTGTAAATGTATTGAATTGTAAAGAAAATACCTATTTTTCCATATCAAGGAATAGACTATGAACAGACAGTAAATGATCACAATTCCTTGATTACACAATTTTTGTTAACGATTACAGCAATAATTGTAAATGAAATTGAAATTTGATTAATTGCACAGCTCTACTTTTATCACACAAAGTTTTCTGAAATAAATACTAATATCAGCAACGATTAAATGCATTTGTTTTATCCTTTTAAGTGCCAAAGCAACATTATTCTTTGCCAAAGTAGATCAGGCCCAAGGCCACAGTGTCCAAACCAGACATCGAGATGGAAACAAGCTGCAGAACTGCCGAGATGTGTGTTCAAGACATTTCAGACGTGCATTCAATCTTAACGCACACATTGTGAGAAGTCCGTTTGCGTTGTGTGAATTAGTAAAACGCTGTGATCTGAACGTCTGAACTACAGGAGTTTAAACTGTTCCAGGAGGTTTGTGTGAGACTCACTTTATGTTCCACGTTGTTCTGCTGAGCCTTGTCCAGGTGAACTTTGATGAGGCGGCTGCTGTCCAGCTTCACTCTGATCCTTTTACCCACGATCTCACTGGGAAACACCAGGTCCTCCAGGATGGCGTCGTGCACGGCCGTCAGGGTGCGACTGGAGAACACAACAGGTACAAATACAATCAGAAATCTTATTTTATACAAGCAAAGACTTCACTTTACATAGGACCGCTTATTCTGAGCCAACAGGGAGAGACCGAACCAACTTTTCACGAAATCTCCAACTGGTGCCTGCATCTACAGTGAGCTTGAGGGTCTATTAACTCTCTTTCCACGATCCAAAAGTGTTCTATAGAGGGATTTTCAGTCGACGTCACTTTCCGCTCTACTGCGCAGGCTTTATACAGAAAGAGACGCTGTCCATCTACTTATCTGGGGAAACTTCTTTGAATAAAAACAACACCACAGTCTGCTCTCAGCTGTTTGGATCAGGTCTGAACCGGTCTGACAGACGTCTGTGTTTTTCACCTGAATGTCACTTTTAAGGGTCGTAGGTGGAGTTTCATTCACAAATGTTGATTTAGCAGCAGAAGTTTGGTTTTCTCACAGATAAACTCTTGTAGTCACTGACAACGGAGCTTTATATACTTGTTTCCACTGTTTGTGTCGATGAACAGCGCAACAAAAAAAATCCCTGTATTCATACAGTGTATTTACGATTCATAAACAAATAAACCCCAGAAGCACAGCCGTTTATCCCCTGCAGCAGCTTTACAAGTTTCACTTTTAGTTTCTGAGGCGCAGCGCTTAGATCAGTCAGAACAGCGTGAGCTTTAGAAAACAGGAGTCTGTATCATTTACATGGACATAAAAAGATTATAGAATCAAGATCAGATCTTTTTCTGTTTACTGCATAGTCTTTCAGTTAATGTGGTTTTACAACATGCATCCTCTTCACCAGGCTCTACAGCTCATCTGTTCACAGTTAAGATTACATGACACATCATTTTGTTGGAAAAAAAAAACGTAGCTGCAACTCGTGCTGACCTGCCATGTTAAAAAAACTGCAGTGTATTTTGTGGCTCATTGACGTAAATATGTAAAACAAAAAACAGTGAAAATCAGCACGAGCCAAGTCAGATCACACAAATGGTGGTGATTGGTAAACTGTCTAATAAACTAAAGATTGAACTGAGCTGTTGAGAGAGTCTGTGTCCTGCATGGTGGTTCTGCCCAGTCACGGCCCAAAGGACTCTGGGAGATGTAGGAATATGCAGGCTGGGTCCTCGCCGCAGCAGGACCAGCTTCATGTTCGACGTGGTGGAAGGGACCTGTACGTCTCTGCTCAGAGCTACGCGTCCGTGCGCCACCAGGGGGCCCGAACTGTCGGCTCACCCGCGTCGACAACAACACACAGAAATCTGGTTTTTACTAAAGACATTTGAACCCAGCCTGATGCATCCGCCGGTTTCATTTCACTTTGTGGAAACTGACGTCACATCAATGACTAATTAATACTGAAAGTACTATCCAAGATACTCAATGCTTAAAAAAATAACAAAGGACAATTTTTTTGTTTTGTTTTAATCCAATTTAAAAAGGAAGATGTTTAATAAGAAAAGTATTTGTATTTTGTGCTAAAAATATCAGTTCTGTTTAAAAAATGAACCTACAAATAGCAATTTTATTAATGTGGCATCAAAATTAGTGTCTTATCCTTGGTAATAAAATGAGTTTGAAATTTAGTGTCATGACACTTCTTCAAACTAGTTTTTACACAATTTTCATGTAATTTATATTCAACCTGACACATTTTCACAGTTCATGATGTTTTAAATCTGTACAAAACGATTATTCGATTACTAAATTAGTTAGCGATATCTTCAATAATCAATTAGTTGCGATTAATTGATTAACTTGTTACAGCCCTAGGAAAGACCGTATCAGATCTTTTTTTCTTTTAGTTTGTAAGTGAACCTCAAAGAAACTAGACACATTTATGCTCCACGTCCTGGTCTGCAAACGACGAAAACACAGCGTCAGAAATGGACAAAGTGAAAAGAAACCGGCTGCTGCATCAGGCCAACAGACTAAACCTCTCACTGCAGATTTGTGTTTGTATCTGGCAACTCGTCCTTTCCAAACGTCATGAATTAAATGTCCATTACAAATGTAACTGTGGCACTAATGAACAGTAGTTTGTTATAGGAAGAGTTTGATCGTTGTGAGACCTTCAGCTTCAGATCTAACCTTCATCAGCGGATCTCTGGTGTAAACAGAACATGCAGCGTTTCTTTTACCTTCTGGGGCGCTTCTGCTTGTTCTTCGTGCGACTTTTCCTCGTGGGTTTGGGCAGAATTCTCCTCTGGAACAAACAACGTCACAGGTTTAGTCACTGAACTAAACATTTAAAAACATTCAAACGGTTTAAAGCCACAGAGTCAAAGAGAAAACATTCAGTAAAGTGTGTGTCCTGCATGGTAGTTCTGCCCAGTCACGGCCCAAAGGACTCTGGGAGATGTAGGAATATGCAGGCTGGGTCCTCGCCGCAGCAGGACCAGCTTCATGTTCGACGTGGTGGAAGGGACCTGTACGTCTCTGCTCAGAGCTACGCGTCCGTGCGCCACCAGGGGGCCCGAACTGTCGGCTCACCCGCGTCGACAACATTTATTTAAATATCAGAATATACACTTAAACATATGATAAGAGTGAGCTACAGCGCCACACACTGGTGAGACTCAACATTTAACTCAAACAGGTAAATCTACTGACACCAACATTCAAACTAGGACTAGACTAGGAAGCTGGTTTAGACAGCGGTGGATGAAGTACTCAATGTTCCTACTTAAGTAAAAGTACAGACACAGGGGCAAAAATCACTTAAGTATTGTTATTAGTATTAGTTGAAAAATGTACTTTCAGGGTAAAAAGTAAAGTATTTCCTACAGATTTTGAGATGTTTAATGTGGCACTTTTTGAGGTGAAAAATCAATTATAGAGCCAGAAACTTACATTTTTACTTTGGAACATTCTATTTTTTATGCTTTAAAACTATGGATAAAGGAGCCAAAATATAGTACAATTTGTACTTTTTATTTCTTATATTCAAGTCTCATTTTGGTCCAAAAGTTACTAAAGTCAGATTGTTTGGTCAGATGAAGCAACAGAACTTTTTTAACCAGTTTATTTTGTCATACTAATTAGGGAAGTTGTCACCTTTTCAGACAAACCTACAGAAAAGAATCTAGAATAAAATATACTTAAGTACAAATACCTTATAAAGTTACTTAAGTACAGTACTTTTACTTTTGTACTTACTTTCCACCACTGGATTTAGAGTTAACGAGGTTCAGTTAAACCAGAGCCCTGCACAACAAAAGTCGCTGAACTTAACCTGGGTCCTATTGTGATTTGTTTAAATATTTTGTAAGAAACTAGAACATAACAGATCAGTAATTTACCTTTTGTTCACCTAAAACTTAAAATAAGAACAGCTCCACACTTGCTTCACTTTAAGTTTTAATCTTTTGAATTATGACAAGTAAATACAGACAAGTGGGAGGGGATAGGTGGTAGGTGAGAACGGGGATTTCTGAGCACTTGAGCTGCAGCTGAAGAATAATACAAGATTACTCCAACATGTGTCTCCTTTAACCTGGATTAGAGAAACTTATTCAGGTCGACTAAACCAGACATGAGCTTCTCCGGATAAACTGTCCAATGAAACGAGTTCACAACTGGATCTATTAACCTTGGATTTTCTCAATGAAGCTGTGTCACAGAGCAGAGGCGGGGTTAACTCAAAGTGATTAATCAGACCAAAAGAGCTGCGGACTTCAAACTGGAGGAAACGTCACTCATGAAGCGACATATATATATACACGGGACAAATCCAAAGGAAAACGTGCTGTAGTGTCAAGTGGAGTCTGAGCTTAAGAGTTCAATCACAAAAGTTACACTGCAGAGTTCATATTAATCTCACACATCGATACAACAGACTAAAGAACAAAACATTTAACAGATTGAACAGTCTAGCCTGAATGAGCTGTGTCTTTAGCTCAGAGAAGTGTCTTTTGTTCGAGTCAAAGTGATTCGTAAAGATCCACAGCCCAAAGCAGATCATTAAATAGGCCTATTTCTTGACTATGAAAGAGTTTAACCAATAGGATTCTTCAGTCTAGTCATGGCCTATAAGACCTCATTGCTCCTCTTTATAAACCTTTGTCCATCTCATTGATATAAAAGAAAACGCCACATCTCTCTCTCCACAAACGCCTAAATTCTCGTCTGATTGGTCAGTGACTTGTCTTTTTAACTTATCCTGGTCTGGAGCAGGTTATGAGTTTTTTTCACAGATCTGCTGATAGAAAGCGATCCAGTTTCATAGACCAGACCAGAGGCCTGTACTACGAACGTTGCTGAACTTATCCTGGATAAGTTTCTCTAACCCGGGTTGACTAAACCAGATATGAGCCTCTCTGGATAAGCTGTCCTACGAAACGAGTTCACAACTGGATCTGTTCACCCTGGATTTTCTCAATGAAGCCGTGTCACGGAGCAGAGGCGGGGTTAACAAAAACTGACCAATCAGAACAATCGAGCTGCGGACTTCAAACGTGAGGAAACGTCAATCATGAAGCGAAATACGAGTAGGCCTATTAAAATCTAAGCGAAGGAAACGTGCTGCAGCTTCAAATGAAGTCTGAGCTTAATCAACCAATCACAGACACAGAAGTTACACTACAGAGTTCATTTAAATGTCCTGCATCGATATAACAGACTAAATGTGCAGACATGACTAAACATTTAATAGCACGACTTTGGTTTTCTTTTAAAAGACAATGTGTTTGATGTATTTACCTTGTCGACATGTTTCGGCTGCTATCAGCGAGCCATCTTCAGGACAGTCACCACCTACACCGGTGGTGATTCATGCGCTGATGAACATTTTCATAGACCTTTAAAGTACACTTCATGGACAATAATCAAATCATTCACCTCTGGTGAACGCTGGACTATAGCCACGTTTCCATTAGCCTGGGTAAGACCAGTTTACTTTGGAGAAGTTGGTGCGTCTCATATTAATGATGGTGAGCGTTTCAGGTCCAGGCTCCTGAGTCTGCTACGTCACTCACACAATACACAAGCTTTCTTAAATAAATGAAAAGGAAAATGTACCTGAATTATACTTTTTCTTCCTGGCGTCAATCTGAGTGATTTACAAAAAGACTCGTAATAATCCGTGTCGTAGGACAGTTTATCCAGAGAGAATCATGTCTGGTTTAGTTTACGAGGGGAAGAGAAACTTATCCAGGATCAGTTCAGCGACGTTTGTAATTCAGGTTCGGGCGTAACGCCCCTCCCCTCTGGTGCAGTTGCCACGGTCACGCCCCTCTCCTCCGCTGCTGTTGCCACGGTCAGGCCCCTCCCCCCCGGTGCTGTTGCCACGGTTACCCTCTCACCTGTGCGATGAAGACCACGTGTTTTCCGCTGAACTTCTTCTCCAGCTCTCGCACCAGTCGAACCTGGATCTTCTGGAAGGACTTGAGCTGCGGCACCGGGACAAAGATGATGATGGCTTTTCTGCTGCCGCCGACCTCGATCTCCTGCTCGGAAAAAACAGTCAGCAAACAGGAAGTGACGTCACAGAACCCAGAGCTGTGATTGGTCGTCCACACAGATCAGACAGATTCAGAGTTATTATGAGTAAACGTGACAGTTCTGTGCATAAGTCTGTGTCCTGCATGGTGGTTCTGCCCAGTCACGGCCCAAAGGACTCTGGGAGATGTAGGAATATGCAGGCTGGGTCCTCACAGCAGCAGGACCAGCTTCATGTTCGACGTGGTGGAAGGGACCTGTACGTCTCTGCTCAGAGCTACGCGTCCGTGCGCCACCAGGGGGCCCGAACTGTCGGCTCACCCGCGTCGAGAATGTTCACACCGTTTCTTTAATCAAACCGACACACAAACCTTTGCTGCAGTGATGTTCAGCTCCCTCAGCTGAGCCTTGAGGTCAGAGTTCATCTCCAGCTCGAGCAGAGCCTGAAACATCAGAAGAAACCATTACGGAGGGAAAATAAACAAGGACAAACGTATTGTTTTTGTTCATTAAATGTTAAGAGTTTGACATTTTCTGTGTTAGGACAGTAGAGAAAGACAAATGTTAGATAAATCTAGCTTGCACAAAAATTTAAAAGAAAGTTTTAGAGACTTTACAGAATTCAAACAGTGTGACTGAATTTAAACAGAAACAGGATCAGGATCTATGCTAATCAACATTAAAAAATTAAGTATTGACCATTTGCTCCTACGTCACTTGATCACGTGGCTGCTACATGCTGGAGGCAGAAGTGCGTGTACGCAGCATTACAGGAAGCGCAAAACGGACAAATTCTCACATATTTCCCTATTTTTCGTAAAGAAAACAGTGGATGCTTCTAGTGCATGTTCAGTACATTTGTCTGTGGAAGTAGGACGTCTCTTAGACGCACACAAAGGTATTTGGAAAAGCTAATGAATGCTAGCTGATTATATAAATTTGATAACTTGCACATCTCTTTCTACAGGCTTCAGCTTCAGGTTTTCCATGACTTTTCCAAAACAAATCCCAACATTTCAATGACCTTGTTTAACACTTTTCAATCAGTTACTGGCTTTCATAAACTGACACAAAAAAACAAGGAATTCAGGGATGTCTAAACTTAAAAAATGTTTTCAGCTACAATATTCTTTCAAAAATTTGAATTTTATTCCAACGTCGAACAAATTAGCAAAGTTCTACAGTTTAATAAAGTAACTGCAACGAATATTTTCAATTTTAACTCAACATGAGTGGGACTGTGTCAAAGAAAAGATTCACAATTTACTTTAAAATCCAATAAATTTTCCAAAGCTTTCCTAAAACCAATAAAACTTTTTCATTGCCTGGAAATTAGAATAGAACTTTCCATGACTGTACGAACAATGTACCTAAGACTGAAACTCACCTGAGAAATCCCAGACTCAAACTCGTCCGGCTTCTCGCCGTTCGGCTTCACTATTTTAGCACTTGTGCTGAACATGGCCTTTGTGTCTGAGGAGAGAGAAAGAACCAGAGTTTATCAGGAGAAACAAACTCAAGAGAGACAGTCATCACATTAATAACAAACAAACTACGGTCATTTAATGGTTGAATAGTAAAGCTGGGACAAGACAAAAAACAGACTTCCTGCAGGGATGAAGGTCAAATTTAAGACTTTTTACAGGCTTGGGACAGATTTTAACATTAGATTTCATGACTTTTCCAAGACAATTCTCTACATTCCCATGACCTCGTCTAACATACTTTTTAATCAATTACTTTGACTGATTATAACCAAAACACAAAGATTTCAAGAATATTTAGACATAAAAAATGAAAACATTGAATTTTAATTAATTCGTCTCTAATATCCTTGGAAAAAACTACTAAGCGACAAAGATAGTTTCTTATTTGTGGGCACATGTTTAAAAACATGATTTTTCTCCATCTCAGCTCAACATGAGCAGGACAGTCAAAGTAAAACATCTTCAAGTTGTTTTTGAATCCAATATTTTTTGAATTTTAAAAAAACTTTTCCAAAATCAGTACAATTCCAAAACTTTTCCAAGTTTTTCATGACAGTATAAACCCTGTTATTAAGACACAAATTAAGACATATTTGAAAGTCGTAACCTATAAGTAGTTTGCGATTATTTCAATAATTAGGTAGGAATAATCGGACTTGTTGCAGCCCTAGTTGCACCTTGTCTTCGAAGTACTATACTGAACTTTAACTTTTCTCAAAAAACATTTGTCAGTTTTGTTCACAAACATCAACAGCCTACATTTCAAACCAAAGGTTCAGTGAAACTAAACTGTTTAACTGGGCAAAGGTGCGTTAAGTTTATTACATTTTCCCTCCAATTAGGTACCAGACCATGAGATTAAAATAAGTATATGTCACAGCAGAGTTGCATTACTGAAAACCTGCTCATTCAAACATGTTCAAACTCTAAATAAGTCCAGTTTTAACAGAATATTAACACTTCATTCACAAAATAACATCACCAAACTGAAGCTAACGTGACTTCCACCGCATGCTAACTCTGCGAACACACTTCAGATCCTCCTCCGCAGAGTTTACAACGATCCCCAGACATTTAACTAACCAAAAATAAACATTCGGAGCCACAAAAGTCTAAAACCAGCTCATTATAAAGCTACAAGTGAGCGTGAGCCCGGAGCGAACACATGTCCGGCCTGTTCACGCAGCGGCTAACGGCTAACAGTTCCTGCTGCTACTACGGCCAAATTTAACCGTTTTAAAAGCCATCGGTGTCCGTTAACGTCTCAATCTAACGCATCGCGGCATTAACTGGGGCTCCGACGCAGAAACGGTGAAATATTGCGGCGCAAAAGTGAAGTTTGAAGCAGAAACGTGAATCCGGGGAGAAATGTCGCGACTAACCTCAGTCAACGACGGCCAGGGAAGAGACCGGAACATCGCGAGACTTGGATAAATGGCGTGGCGGTCCGGGGGATCTCGCGAGAGCTAATGCCGCTTTCACGACTTGCCGTCTAAACCAGTGGTTCCCAAACTTTTCAGACACAAAATATTGATGTAACCAACTCGCGACCCCCGCAGCAGAATAACGTGGATGTTTTTAGAAATTTAAAGTTGTAAACCATTTAAATTTGCCAAAAATGCATTTATTTTTGTAGTATTATTTCTTTATATGACCAATGTCCAGTCAAACCTGATGCTAAAGTTATAAAAACAGATTAAAAACCAGGTTATAGTTGTAAAGTTACATCTTGAAATCACCTCGCGACCCCCAGATTTTGCTTTGCAACTGTCACGGCCCCTTTCGTACCGGAAGACCTGATTCGTACCGTTAGCTTTACTTCTTTTACATTGTTTTATTTGTATTGAAATTTTAATTAAACACAGACGAAACTTAAGTGTTAAACACAAAATTCCCTCACAGATTGAAATTAAATTAAATGATTGTAAAATGAAATTTTTACCGTTTAAAGCTGTAAATGTCTGATTAAGCTAGTTCCGGCTGCTATCTGCTAGCTTAAAATGGTAATAAATAAATGTGCCGTTTTGGGCTTTCTATTGGCAAACTTTTGTAAGATACACTCAAAAATATTAATATAAATAAATAATATTAACTGTACACTTACAAATAATATGTTTAAAAGACGTCATTTCCGTCTGCGCATGCGTCTTTGACCTAAAAAGGAACTTCCGGACGAATCGGGTTTTCCGGACGAATCGGGTTTTCCGGACGAATCGGGTTTTCCGGACGAAAGGGGACGCGACAGATCCATATTGTCCCGACCCCCACTTTGGGACCCACTGGTCTAAACCGAGTTTCCCTGAAGCTGCTCATGAACACCTACAAAATACAACATCCAAAACAACCGTGCCAGCGACTTCAAAATCAAATAGACCGTCTTGATTGCAAGTTGTTAAAATGGTTTAATCTGAATTATTTTAGTAGTTTGTCGTGTTAGTGGACTGAAATTCATTACAACAAACTGTTTTCAATGTAAAATTGATTAACTACAGAATAATATTTGTAAAATTCCATCTTGGTAGCACTTTAAAAGACCCTCCACGGACCCTACCAGTAATGGTACCCCTGTCAAGTGTAC